>JAQIYK010000730.1:0-12357 GCA_034700465.1 Rotylenchus robustus | reverse complement strand
GCCCCCACGAGGGGGCTGGGGGGCGATATTTTTTATGATTATTCAATGCCGTTTTAGTGTAATATTTTTTACTTGAAAAAATGATAAAAATATTAATCAAATTAAGAAAAATCAATAATTTAATTATTAAATTTTTTATTATTTTTTATTCATTTTTACTAATACTAACCACTAAATTTGGGATATAATTTTTTCACTTTTTTGATGAATTCTTTGCCACTTTTCACCAGATAAATATACTCAATTTTGGACCGTTTCAAAAGTTGTTCCACCGCTGGAACTTTTTGATGGCCATCTTCAATTACTATCCAATGCAAATTGCCGATGTGCATAAGTGTATTGGCTGTCCTAAAAATTAAATTATTATTTTGTTGGGTTTAATTTTTTTTAAATACAAAAAATAAATAAACAAAAATGTAATAATTTTATTTTTTATATATTTTCTATTTTATTTAGTTAAGTAAAAATTTACAAAAACATAAAATTTTTATACACATTCAGAATATCGTTTTATCCTTTATCAAAAAATATTCATTTAAATATTAATTTTTTGGCTTTTTTATATGTTTGAATATTTTTTTTTGCCATACAATTTTGAAAAAATAAATCTTTTAAAAGTTTTTCAGAAAATATTAAAAAATCTTTTGCTTCTTAATAATTGCAAAAATTCCATTTTTCAGGATTAATATTAATTTTTTAAATTTTATCTGGATATATTGCAAACATAAATTTAAAATCAAAAATGATTTTAGTTTAAAATATAAAATTACAAAAATAAAAAAATGTTTTATTTTTTAATTTTCTATTATTTTTGCACCTTGTCATATCCGCAAGTCGTTCAGGCCTTTTGTATGTTGGCGTTATAAGGATCAATTTCACCGGCGAAATGTTTATTTCCGATTTTTTGTCATATTCTAACATAATAACCGCAATAACAAAAATAAATAAAAGGATAAATGGCAAACATAGTAATTTACGCAGTATACATCTTGCAAATTTTGAATACGCCATATTTGCCTATAACAAAAATAAATATACAGTGTATATCATTTTGATATACCATTTTTATATAGTGTATATCATTTTTATATACAAAAATTCATTAATAAAATGCAAATCTATCTATATACATAGGTAACCAAAAATTCAATTTGTTGAATTCATTATACAAAAAATAAATAACAAACTAAACAATAAACAATATTATTTTTTAATTATTCTTACTTTTTAATTCATCACAAAATTTTACAATTATTTTTGAATTTATATATATTAAAAAATTAGTTTGTAAATTTTTTTGTTGACTTATTAATAACAAATTTTAAAAGGGAAACCAATGGTCATTTTGCGTACTTTTTTTACTATACATTTTTGTAATTATAAATTTTTTGGTACAATTATTATTCAAAATAAATTTATGTTTATTAACTGATTTAAATGGATGGGCAACTATTTTCCTCATAAAATTCATTAATAAAATGCAAATTTTTGTTTTGCGTATATATTATCAGTCTAACTCAATGTTAATCTGCTAATCTGTGTCGCTAACACACAATTCGGGAATTCGTTATATGAATTTTTTAGAGAATTGATCCTTTCTAAATTTAGGTGTTCTATTATTGAACTTATGATGGAATTTTTAAAATTAATTAAAGAATTTGTATATACCTTTAATATTGAAATATTGAGATTATTAATTTTATTCAATCATTGCGCAATAAAAAATATAAAATAATTGAAAATTAATTTGAAAAAATTTAAAAGTTTTAAGAATTCAACCTTTTCAAAATAGCCTATAATTTTTTAAAACTTATTTTTTTAAAACTAACTAACCATAACCAAGCTACCTACAACAACGACGCAAAAAATAATGAAACATTGAAAAGTAGTGGATTTGGTATTAAAACAAATTTTTCATTGCAAAAATATCATTTATTAAATCAAAAAATCATATTAAAGTGCCATTTCATATATTATACCATTTTTAAATGTCATTTTGATTATTGATCTGCTGCTGGGTGTTAATATCCGTTCTGTTATTAATGATTTATTGCTTAATGGTGTCTGTAGAAGGAAAAGAAAGAAATAATTTTTTAAATTTAAAATTTAAAGTAAACATTTCACCAGCAAAATTGGATAATTTATAAATAAATATAACAAATAATTTATAAAATCATTCAATTTTTAATAAAATTTCATTGTTAGTGCATCCTGAAAAAGAAACCCCATCGAAAAAAGGAGTTGTCGGCAAATATCCATCTCTTCCAAAGGCACAAAAGTGTCGCGATTTCACGCGCTTTTGGGCGTCTGTTTGACCTGATAACCGAGATCCAATCCAATCCACAAAATCTCTTTCCGCCGCACCAATATCCCAATGCAATTCATTTGAATTGCATCCAAATCGCAGGCGCAAAGTGATAGTATAACAACCACAACCAAAAACGAAACCCCTTTCATTTTTTGACGTTTTATAATTCAATAAAATTTATATTTTCCGTATTTTTTAATTTTTCCCTGCATTTTGATTTTTAATTTTTCATAGATTTTTTGACAAAGATACAATTATAATAATTTTCCACAAAAAAACCGGCTCATCGACGGTAATTTTTTATAGGAAATTTAAGCTTTTCTATTTTTAGATTTCGTCCTCTTTCTTTTACCTTTTATTTTCAGAAAAATTTAACAAATAATTTTTATAAATTTATAAAATGTAGGCCTTTTCTAATATATTTCCGAAATCGAACAATCTATCACCTACATACTACTTAATTTTATCTTTTTCTGAAAAATTGTCTAAATCCCAATCCCAAATCAATTTTTTAATATATTTTATTAAAATGAATTTTTGTATATGAATTAATACATTATCAATATTTATAATTTTTATTTTTTAATCTATCAAACTTTAGCAGAATATTTTCTTATTTTTGAACAGAAATTATATTATTTTTTTAAAGCAAATCTTTCTTAATAAATTGTTCCAAAAATTTTATTTTTTAATTAAATAGCAATCCAATAATCATTAATTATTATTCTTCTAAATAATCGAATCAAACTGTTCTCATTAATGCCTCCATATACATTAAACTTGTCTATAATAACCGGTCAAAAAACACACATAGTAAACTGATCATTAGTATTATCACGTTCGAGATCCACATCAAACGAACAACAATTAATCAACAAAAAATGGAAAAATCTAATAAGATCATTATCTCAATATTATTAATTATTTTTTCTAGCCGATAAATAAACGGAAATATAGAAAATATATTATTTTTCCTTTTTTTCTATCGTAAAAGTAAATCTCCTTTTTTGTCTAAAAATAATCGTTTATTATTTTAAGACAAAAAAATCATAATATAATATAATCGTATATAATTTTTTTGTCAAAATAAGTTGTTATCATAATAATTAAAACAAATTTAAACTATTATTAAATATTAATTTAAATCTCGTTAGAAATTTTTGATGCCGTTATTTAAGATACTTGTTTATTTTTCAAAAAATATAAATAAATGTTTCATATTGCATCTTCTTATCCTTTCATTGAATTAAACTTTATTTAGTGAAATTAATTAAATTTAGTGAAATTAATTAAATGCTATTTGCACTTTAAAAAATAACATTTTCTAATGTACTTTTTTTAATATTTTTTTCTAATGTACATTTTTCTCTGATGTACTTTTGATTTTCGGTAATTTTTTAATTTACTAATTTTTTTATTTGCAGATTTGCCGGTTTTGATAACATTTTCAAAATAGCACTAGTTATTAAGAGAAAATGAGATAAAAATAAAAAATAAAGAAAAAGGATAGATAAAATGTAAAATAAAAACGCAAAAATGCAAAGAATGCAAAAAATAACTCGTCGGGGAAAAACCACTCATTAATCCGTTATCCGTTCACTAACCAAAAGATTGAATGATACGTAGAGAAGACAATAGAAAAAGAAAACAGGAAAAGTTTGAAGGAATAAAAAGAAAGAGAAAAAATAGTTTTACTCTTTAAAAAAATAAAAAGGAACATTTTATTTGTGGTTGTGCAGCACATTAATTCATCAATAATATAACGAGAACATTAATTCGTATCAAACAAAAAAGAGAGACGAGAGAAAAAGATGAATGAAGAGGGCAATAGAAATAGAGTGAAAGAGATAAGTAGTAGAGAAGCAGAGGTTAGAGAAGCGAGCGTGCCCTGAGGGCAAAAGCGAAAGTTGCCCGAGGGCATGCACAAGTGCAGTCTTGGCTTGCTGCAGGCTGCAAAACAGGGAACGCTTAATTAGCTTATCGCGCGCGGAGTGTCGTCAGATCCGCCAAATTGGTCAACTTATCAATTAATATTGATATATTGCTTATCAAATATATTTTATTTTGTTTTTATTTAATTAAATTTTGAAAAAATTCGCTAAATTAATTTACTAATAAAATATCAATTTTAACATATTATTAAAATGAGTAATTAAATATATATCGCCCCCCAGCCCCCTCGTGGGGGCTATATTATTGTTTCCTCCAAAAATACTGTTTTTTTGTTATCCAAATTTTTTAGACGAAATAGTAGCATTTTTGAATATAATATATTATCTATTTATTAAATATTCAAAATATTGTTGCAACCGATTTGAATTTTTTAACTGATTTGAAATCGATTAACCGATATGAACCGAACTTGTCTTCGGTTATATTGTGACAAGTTAGGTTATACAAAAAGCGGTTAACCGATTTCAAATCTGTTTAAAAGTTCACGGTTGCGACATGTATTTGACTAATATTTATACGAAAGTTTCAATTTACCTAAATCCAAAAAGTTTACCAATTTTTTAAATTTGCAATGAAAGCTTAATAAATTTTGTCAGTGTTTATTAATTTATATAATATTTTTCACATTATATATAATTGCTAAAATTATTTTGGTTTTTCTTCAAAAATTAGGCATATTTACATATTTTTCTTTATTATTCAAATCGAAATATTGTTTCTTTCGCTTATAAAATGATTTATTTTTAAACAATTTTATTCTATTTATATGTTTGCTATATTTATATTTTTGCTATCCTCTAATTTTCGAATCCGTTTTCGAATCTTTATAATTTTCGAATCCGTTTGCTATTTTACTTTTCTACCATCTCTAAAATATTTTCTGCAAATAATTTTTACTTTGATATCCAAACTATTATTTTGCATTTTCTAATATTGCTTATATTCTTTTAATATTTCTTCGATGGAATGCACTTTTCCATCCTCCAGAGTATCTTCCTAAAAAATTTCAAGCGACCCATATTTTCCGGATTTTAGTGAGTGGAATGGAATGATGAAGAATAAAGGCAACTTTCGCCACGGGGAAAAGTGCAAAAAATTGTCTATTTGACAAAACGGGAATTCTTCTACTGGATTATTAATTATTGGCATTCATTGAATTCCACGCTATTTTTTGATGCACATTCGCCTCACTTTTGAATTATCTTTTGATCTATTATAACAATATTTTAAGAAAATAAAATCGAAACAAAACATTTCTTATTTTATAATAATTTTATTTTTTCTGAAATTATATATTTTTATAAAAATTATTTAAATTTTGAATTTTAATTAATACAACGATAAATTTTTTAATTTTTCAAACAAAAATAAAAACACAATTTTTTAAATGTTAAATTTTCTAACAAGATAAATATTTTCGATTTTTTCATAAAATTATAATATATAAAATATAAACTTGTTGACATTTATCATTAATCATTTTATTTTTATTTTATTTTTTCGTTTATTTTAATTTTATCGTATAATTTTTCATGAAAATTCTTAACTTAGATTAATTTTTTCAAAAATTCGAAAAATTGTAAATTGATCATTTGAAACCGATTAAGTGTATCGGCGATCGCTCAATAATAGATGAGAAAGGAGAAAACATTGACTTGTGAGAGCGCTAATTGAAATTATTTGACCGATTTCGCTTCTTCTCCCCCTCCCCGTTAGCTTTTTAGCTTTCCATCTCATTCTCTTCTGATCAACTCCGGTGACCTGGAAAATTTTATGGGGAGCATAAATTCATAGACAATTATTTATAATTAATTTCTCAAAAAGAAGATAATAACAACAATAAACTAAAATTTCAAAATCAGCTAATAGATATTTTTATCCTTAACTCATAAAAATAATAATTTTTATACCTATATTTTTTTATGACGCCTCAGCAACCACCTTTGAGAGGTTTAGTCTTAAAATTAAAATATTTTTAAAATTTGAAATAAATAATTTCCATTATTTATAATTATAATAATAATAATTTTTATATATTGTTTTTTGTTGATTTTTTAAAATATTTCACAACCTTTTTAAACAAAATAACACATTTTTCTATATTTGATATATTATTTTTAATTCCATAACTTTATTTCAATTATATTCCTAGAATATGTATTAATTTAAACAAAAATAACTAACAAAAAGTATTATTAATTGTGTTGTCGTAAAATTACTCGTAGAATATATTGTAATTTTCATTTAATTCTTATTTTATTTGAATAATAAAAATATTTTATTTATTTTTTAGACACTATGTTGTCGAAACAGACTTTGCTGTTTCCTACAGTAATCCTACTATTTTTCCTACTCTGGCTACCGTATGCTGATTCGCTGGGTTCCGTGCTGATCTCTTCGCCATTTGACAATTTCCGCATTGAATGTCCCCAATCGTCCGGCGCACAACGCCTGGGCATTCGAATGGTGGAATCGCAAGGTCAAAAACGGCAGGATACTGTATTTGTGCTCAGTTGTCATCACATTTTGGAGGTACGGTAAATTAATGTGGAAAAAATATTTTAACAATTATTGATAAAGTTTATCTACCTTTCAAATAAACTTATTTTAAAAAATGACTTTTAACTTGCTTGTATGTAATAAAATAGATAAAGAATTTTAAAAATTTTTCGGAAAATAGAAAAAATAAATAAATTTTTGCTATACATTTTTGGATATTTTAAATTTTATAAATATTAAAAAAACAAAAAATATGAGGTTTTTATTATTAAATTTTTAGAAATAAATTTATGTTAATTATTTACGAAACTAACTTTTAAAATTACATTTTAATTTTTAAAATAATTTATTTACTATATTTATTTAATTTTTATAAATTAAATCATATAATTAAATTCGACAGAAAATATTTTAAATATATTTTATATTAATAATTTTATATTTATATTAAAATAATAGTTATAATTTTTAGCTCTATCCATGGCAAACAATTCCACCACAAATTGCAGACCAAGAACGAGAAGATTGCCATTACACGCAACAATTTGATGTACTGCTTGAACAGAAGCTGAACTGGACATGCAAAGAGCGCGAATATTTGGCCGGTATTGCACGACTATCGGATACGAGGTTATTATAAAGTATACTGTCTGCTGTCTGCTGATTACTGTATTAACAATGTTCTGCAAATACATTACCTAATTTAAAAAAGTGTTATTTGAACTTTTTAAATTTGTTAAAAAAATTAAATAAATTATCATGTCGAATAAATGTTTAAATTATATTACTTTAGGGTAAAAACATAAATTAATAAAAATTAAAAAATAACAACAAAATAATATTCATTTGCAAACCAATAATTAATTTACATTTATAGTTATTATTGTTTTGTTTAGAATACAAATGGAATGTTGTCGGATGAGAACACGTACCGAGACAAATTGCATGGAATTTGAATACAACAAACCGTTGGTCAGCGGAACAAGAATCGAAATTGAGTTGGTGCATTTTTCATAATTTAAGTGAAATTTTTTAATTTTAAATTTAATTAAAAATAAATTTAAATCTTATTTAAAATAATTAAATAATAAATAATTATAAAATATAAATAAAGTTAAATAAAGTAAAAATTACAATACAGATATCAGGCAAAACTAATCAACGCAATTTCAATTGACGGAGATGTGATTAAAGTGCGATTTTGTGATTTATCACCACGAAATATTGGTAAACAAAAAAAATTGAAATTTATTTCAAAATAAAATAGCCAAATTTGGCATAATTTAAATTTGATTTTTTCGAAAAAATTGTTTAGAATGAATAAAAAAAAATTAAATAATAAAATCATATATGGCAAATTGATTTTAAAAATTTAATTTTATATTTAAAAATTAAAATTATATATTTTAAAAATAAAATAATTCAGAAGATATTTTGGCCGAGTTGGCCACAACAACAACCCGCGCAACACCGCCAACAACATTGAGCTGGTGGCAAACAACTCGACAGCCAACAACTTCTCCTTTACAAACGTTGGAAAGTGACGAAGGCAAAAAACCTTAATTAAAAAATATATTTTTTTTAATAAAAATAAATGCACTAAAAATAGAATTTTTATGAGAAATGTTTCCTGTTATTTTTCACAATTATTTCTGGATAGTTTAATTGGATAAATAAGTTGGTATATTTTAGATTAAAATAGTATGCAAAAAATTCATTAGCATAATAAGACAATAAATTTATGAAATTTTAAATATTTTTAATTAAAGAACTTCCCGGACATCCAATTTTGAATCATCCAAAATCGCGCAAAAAGTACAGAGGGCCAATCTTTGCAGGAAACCCTGAGCCACAAATAGCACCAGCACCAAAACTACTGCCCAAACCATTGCCGCCTTCAATTCCATTAATATCGGTAATTATAATTTAAAAATAAAATATACAAAATATATTATATACACAACAATACATCTATGAATATGGTTAAATTTCTATTGATTTAAAAATAGAAATTGGATAAATATAATTAAAAAAAACTAAATAAATAAATCTTTGAATAATGGCTATTATTATCGATTTATTTGTATTAATAAATTTGCAAAAATGAATTAATTTTTTTATCAAGCCTTTTATTTCGATTTTAACAATGATTATAATTGTTAAATAATTTTAATTATTAAAATATTTTTTAATACAGCATGAAGCAAAATCGAAAGAACAAGGTGACGATTATGACGATTCAATTGTGATCCCGGAAGATATAACAAATGTTGCGGGCATGGGCGTACCTCCGCTACCTCCGAAACAGAACGCCAAAATCAGATCGCAGCCGAACAAACCGGTGCAAGTTGCTGCGCAACATGGCGTTGTTCAACATCCAGTTCAAAGTCCACAACCGTTACCAGTTGCACCGCAACCACCCCAATGGCAATTTGGACGGAATGAAAGTGTACTGTTCGCGAAGCAACAAAAGTTGTTGGAAAGACCATGGGAGGGCATCAAGGACCCGTTTCATCGTGGTCAAGCTGTATCTGAAGCACAACAGGAAACAGAAACACAACAGAAACAACAAAAACCTGAAAAACAATCGTTGGAGATGATGCAACAGCAACAACTTCAGGGAGGGCTACAATTAGCAGCTGAACAACATAAAGAAACAGAACAAAATAAACAAGGAATTCAACCAAGTCAACAAATTCAAAGTGATAAACTTGAACAACAAGATCAAAGCGTTCTTCCAGAACAAAAAGTCCAAGAAATCCAACCTGAACAACAAGTTAAGCAAGTTAAGGGAGTCCAGTCTGAACAACAAGTACAAGAAGTGCAACCAAAACAACAAGTTCAAAGAGTTCTGCCCGAACAAAAAATCCAAAGAGCCCAGCCTAAACAACAGAATGGAGGAGATCAACCAGAACAACCTGTTCAAGATGTTCAACAATCCAAACTGATAAACAACAACAACAATTTGGCAAGGGAACAGAACCAAATACCAAAACAAGTAACACCAGCATCGCGACTAGAAAAATTGGCAGAAAAAAAGGTTCAAGAAATACAACCTGTGCAACAAAACAATTTACTTCAAGAGCGAAATCAAAGAACGCTCGCAACACCATCATTGCTACAAAATGGTCTAGCAGTACAGTTTGGACAACAAAACCAGCAAGTTCAACAGCCAGAAGTACAACTTGCTGCACCTTCGCAACAAGTTGTTCAACAGCAAAAAGTTGTTAGGCATGAAATTGCACCACCTTCACAAATTCCACCTGAGTTTCGTGGAGAAAATGTTTTGCGGAAACCAATTATTGATGAACAACAAAATTTGGCGGCAGTCCAACAACCTGAACAGCAGATTAAATTGGATCAAAAAGTGCAAAAATTGGAACAAACAGTCCAAAAACATAGTTCAAAGCCTGTAGAACATCAAAAAGTCAAACAACCTGACAAATCTGTACCTCAGCAGCAATTTCCTGTTCCAGAGAAAGCTGTAGAAATTGGTCAAAAAAATCAAGCAGTTTCAAAAGAACATACCAAGCTAGGACAAAAAGATTCAAAGCAATCCGATGAGCAACAACAACTAATTGAAAAAGATGGACAACCAGCATCTATAGAAGAACAACAACCTGAATCGTCAGGAGAACAACAAACATTAGCTACTAAACAACCTGCTGCAGTTGAACAAAAGCCACCTTTACAAGGAGTTCGAGAACAACCTGGAACAAATAGTAAACTAGAACAACCTGGATTGCCAAGAGATACAAGAGATCAACAACGACCTGGAGTTTTAGTGCAATCGGGACCGCATGGTAAAGAACAACAAGAACAAGTACCTAGACAAGAAGCTCCTGTATCAAAAGAACAACAACCTGGTATATCAAATGAAAAACAACAAACAGTATTAACGCAACATCAACAACAAGGAGTTCGAGAACAACCTGTACCCGCTGGAAAATTACCAAAACAAGAGGTTAAAGAACAATTTGGACTAATAGGAGGACAACAGCAATTGAGACAACAACCACCACAACCTGAACCAGAATTACATAAAAATAATGGATTTAGAGAACAAATTGGATCAATTATAAAAGAAAAAACAATGGTTGTAGAACAACCTGGACCACCAGGAGGTGAACAGCAAAAAACTTTTCCAACATCATCAACAACAGCTATACCAACTACAATGACAACCACAACAACATCAAAAACTACTGTACCAACCACAACAACAACCACCACAACAACAACATCAACAACTACTGTACCAACAATAACATTAACTTTACCAACTACAACAATATCAAGACAACAAGTTTGGTCAAAACAGCAACAATCGGTACCAGAACAACAACAACAACAACAACTGGAAATTCGGGAACAACTTGGACCCAACAAATTTTTTCAAAGCATTGAAGCAAAACAACAATCTTTCATATCAGTGGAATCGCCTAATTTAGAAAAACTGCAACAAAAACAACAAGTAGAGAGCGATAAACAACAAGTTCAGGCAGTACAGCAAGAAACGAATCGGCCTATGCAAAATCAGAATATTCAAAATGAGCAAAAATTGGTATATTCTACAAAAAAGCATTTTAAAATTAAATTTATAAACTTTTAGCCGTTAATCGATTTATTACAAAATGCCACACAAAGGGAGCAGCCTGAACAACTACGGTCTGGACAAGCAGTTCAAACAGTACAAGAAAGGCTGCAAAAGTCAATGCCTCCATCAACGGTCACATTCAGCAGAGAAGAACAAAGCATGGACAAACAGAATCAAGCTGAACCTGAGTTATCCTTCCATGTGATCTCAGGTTAACAAGCTGGATTTTTTAACTAACTTTAAAAAATATTCTGTAATTTTTAAAATTGGCAAAACATAGTTTTTTTTAATGTTGTTTAATAATTAGTGTTTTTATCAGTTATTTTAACAAATTTTGTAAAAAATAGAGATACAATAATTGATAGATATTTGAGAAAACAGAAAAAAATAGTTTTATTTTATTATTACTTTAAAGGGAGTCGTTTTTATTTATTTATTTTTTATTTTTTTATGTTTTATTTTTATTATTTTTGTAACTATTTTGACCATTTTGTTTTAATATAGATAAGAAAGATAACGAAGTGTCTGGACCATTGGCCCTTTCTTCGCCCACTCTCCAAAAAACGCGAACCCACCAAATATCGCCGGCCGGCAAGTTGACCATGCCCAGAAGCAGCAGTTTGTTGATTCGTCGCAAGGGCCTTCGCGAGTTGACCGTCACACTGCTCCCTCCACAGGTCATAGAAAAAATTGAAAACTAAAATATAAAATAAAGAACTATAAAATACATTTTCCATTAAAAATCAAAACAATTTTTACTTTAAATTTCAATTTTAAATATTATAATTTGTACCATTGGCTCAATTTTCCAGTAAATTTTGTTCAGATTTACGCTGTATAAAAAACTGAAAACAATCACTTTTTTGGACTAAATTTAATTATGTAAAATTGTAAAGATTGGCCAACCCGTTGGTCCACACATTTGCGCGGATCGAGAACGTCAACTAGCCGAAATTGCCATACAGGAACGCGTTGATGCCATAAGGAAGTTGGAAAAGGA
>JAQIYK010000729.1:0-12365 GCA_034700465.1 Rotylenchus robustus | reverse complement strand
TAAAATTTATTTGCAAAAATTAATTAGTTAGAAATATTTTACCCAATTTTGGAGTATTTTCTTCAATTCTTCAATTGCATTTCCAATATTTTGCTTTATTTTCTCATCT
Organism: Rotylenchus robustus; assembly: GCA_034700465.1. Classification (NCBI taxonomy): domain Eukaryota; kingdom Metazoa; phylum Nematoda; class Chromadorea; order Rhabditida; family Hoplolaimidae; genus Rotylenchus; species Rotylenchus robustus. Next base: position 12,256 of record JAQIYK010000729.1, on the reverse strand, counting down.
ATCTCATTAATATGCAGGTAATCTTTTATCTGTGAATAAATTTTTTGTTAAATAAATAATAAATATAAAAAATTAAGAATTAATAAAAGTATAATATAAAATTAAATTAATATTTTTAGATTTATTTTTACTAAATTGGTCTTTTGCATCATCTGCTGCTGATGTTCTTCTTTGTCAATGTGTAATATTTGCCAATTTTTGTTAATTTGTTCAAATTCATCGGACATAAAGTTTCGAAGCGATTTTCTTTCAATAAATTTGACCAATAATTTGTTGGACTGGTATTCTTGGTACAATTTCATGTCTAAATTTTTTACAAAAATGGAATAAATAACATTTTCAAAATTTTTGTTTTTTTATTTGAATATCAATTTTATTTTTTGAATTTTTACGATTATTTTAGTTTATTTTTTTATTGAAAAATCAATCGTAACTAATGACCGGTTTTTAATATTCAATGCTTACCCAATTTATTTTGCAACTCCATTTTTCCGTATTCATTTATTTTTTCATTAATTTGTTCCATTATTCTATGTTTTTTGCCATTTTGTTCACAATTTTCTGCGCCAAAAATGGCACAAATCAATTGGTCCCTTTGTTCCAAATTCAAATTGTGCCAAAATGCGCCACTTTTCGAAAGACAAAATGCCAATTTTTGTAGATGTAATTGATTCTTTAATTCTCGGGTTTCATCTTCACTGTCGCCAATCCAAAATTTGTCCATTTTTCCGACCAAATTTTTCAAAATTGAGTGTACTTTGTGCTCTAACTTTTTCAATTCATGTGAATTTCTCGGGAATTGAACCATTTTTAATTGTTCCCATTTGTGCTTAATTTCATCCAATTCAGCTTCTGCGATTCCGAGTTCAATGAAAATTGCTAAAATAAAGCAAAAAATATAAAATGATCAAAAAATACTTTATGAACACAAAAGTTGTTTTGCAGAAAACCAAAAAAACAATTTGGATTAAATTAAACTTTTGTAAAATTTGATTTGTTTTATTTTTGCGATTTCAAGTTTATGCAAATATTAGTATAAAAAATAATTAAAAAATCTTTAAAAAAGTTAAAGTTTTATATTTTAAAAACCCAAGGATATTATTTTCAAATTTGATAAATTATTTTTAAATATATATTAAAAGTAAATTAAAATATAATTAATAAACAAACGTTTTATTGCCTCGATTGCCTTGAATCGATGCCAAATTTCGTTGGCAAATACGCCGAGATCGAGCAGCCACAGCAGAGACTTGTCCAATTTTGGCGCATTTTCAAATTCTCCCCAAATTCCTTCCATTCCCTCTTCAGACAATGCCATTTGGCCCAATATTTTGGATTTCATTGGACAACTGTTGTTTTGGTGGTTGTTCAACACCAGCCCGAACAGTTCGCCGTACTTTAACTCCAAAAATTGGTCGTTGGCAAAGTGTGCAAGTGTAACACCCTCAAGTTCATCAAAGTCCAAGTCTTTATCCTGATGTTGAACAACAATGTCAATAATGTCCGAATTTGTTTCGGAATTTTCAAAAAATATGCTGGAAATGTCCGATTCATCCAAATTTGTCGTCAGACTTTCGGAACTTTTCACCGATTTTTTATCTTTATTATCGTCACAATTTTCTGCCTGTCTGTGGATTTTTGGAACTTTTATGTTCGGCGAATTTGTATCTGGGCAATTTTCTGGAATTTTTGACAATTTTTCATCTATTTTTATCCCATTTAAATCTTCTAAATCTTCGCCATTATTTTGCATAGTTTCACCAATTTCACCAGTTTCCCCATTATTTTTTGCATTTTCAATAATTTTGCCATTATTTTGAAAAATATCATTATTATGCAAAATTTCGCCAATTTCGTTGATTTTCGTATTTTCATTAATTTCGCCATTATTTTGATTAATTCCACTATGTTCGCCATTATTTTGCATAATTTTAATTGAATTGTCATTATTTTGTAGTATTTTGCCAATTTCCTCTTTATTATTTGCAATTTTGCCATTATTTTGTACATTTTTATTATTTTGGGCATTATTTTGGATTGTTGCATCAATTTTTCCATTATTTTCAATGATTTTATCAATTTTATCATTATTTTTGTTATTTTCTCCCATTTCTCCATTGTTTTCATTAATTTCACTTTGTTCACTTTTATTTCCCTCATTTTCACTGTTTTTCGCCTTATAAATCTTTTTTGCTTTTTTCTTTTTCGCCTTTGGGCTATTTTTGCCTATTAATGTCGGTTTTGCTACTTCTTCGGCTTTGTGTATGTATATTCCCAATAACCTCAAAATTTCTTGGACATTTTCCTTATTTTCCAGAAATTCAGTTAATCTAGCAATTATAGCATCCAAAGACGTTCCAAACTCTATAAAAAATGTATTACATTTTTTGAATTTTATAAACCATTTTCTGGCTATTTATCTGTTTTCAAATGCAATCTAATCTTTAGGTCATAAAAAAATAAAATATTCATTTTATAGAGTAAACCCTTGAATTTTCATATATAAATACATCATAAATATGCTATTCAATATTTTTTAAAATTCTGCAATTTAAAAATAAATATTTTTAGTAAATTTTAATAAATTTCTTGAATTATTGGTACTAGCCTATTAACGGGGGGGGGCAGTCTATTATAGGGGGCAGTCTATTATGGGGGGGGGCAAAACCAATTTTTTTAAGTGCACTGCAAACGGTCAGAACACCTCTAAAACGGCCAGAAAACACCTCAAATGTGCTTAAAATGGTTTAAAACACTTTTTGAGTGGTTTTAAACCATTTAAAAATATTTTTTTTTGTTTTTGGCTTGAAATTTCCCCCCCCCCCTTATAATAGACTGCCCCCCATAATCATAAAAATAATAGAATAGGCTAGTACCGAATTATTTTTTATATGTGTAAATGTTTTTACCTGTTTTTAGTCTGTTCTTGAACTCCCCGTCCTCGTTGATCATCTTTTTCAGTCTTTCTGCGTGTTGTTGCTTCATCCACTGTTCAAATTTCCCGCCCATTTCCGACTCGCCAATTGTCTTTTTTCCGCTTATTTTATTTTTCTGATACAATCCTTTTGTTAGTGCCACATGCCATTCCGTCCCGATGACTTGAACTTGTTTTGCTCTGTTTTTTCCATTGTACAACACCTTTTCCGCATAATTTTTTGCATTCGCGCTAATTTTTAGAAAATAGCGGTGTTCAATTGTCAAATCTGCCAGCTTAATGGGATCCTCCAAATCGTAATATTGGTCGTACAAATCGGCAAATAAACACCGAATATCAGAAAACTATAAAAGATTTATAAACAGCCAAATTAAATATAATAAATAAATAAATAAAAATAACCTAGGGGGGGGATCAAACATCAAACCCAGATTATCGGTGCGTAGGTAAAGTTGAAATCCCATCCAAAATTCAAATTTTTAACAAATTCTTTCTTATCATATGTTCTTACAATCATATGTAAATCTCATTTTATACAAATATCATGTAATTTTTGCCGTTTTGTTATGAAAATTCAGTTTTACTATGAAAATTCAGTTTTAGACCAAATGGGTATATAACTTTTAAAACATGCATCCGATTTTTACCGATTTTTTTTGTGCGAATGCGCTAAAAACCTCCTGCAACGATACAAAAATTTAGCTTCTAGTCTAAATATAGATCATCTAAAGTCGTCATAAAATTTTCTACTTATAATTCGAATTTTTGAATTTTCCAATTTTTGAATTTCTTTTTTTTTAAATTTGCGTTCAGAGCCTTCCCCAGCGGGATCTTTTTCTAGCGATGACCTAGCCCGGATAGGGGAGAGAGTGTTCCGGTACATTGTAAGCATTATGATAATTGATAATATTGCAGTTTCCTACCCAAACTGCTAAAAGTTTGCCGCCAAATTGATTTTGGCTCTTCAAGCTGTCTGTCAGCCAACTGTCCATCCAATACACAAATGCCATCACATCCGCTTTCAACTGTTCTTCCAGTCGGATTAATGCATCATTTTCAGTCAACAAATTGGTATAATGCCCTTCCAGCAATTTGACATTGCCAAATGCTAAAAATGATGTCATAATATCAATATTAATATAACATCTATTAGTTATTCTATTTTACTGAATTTACTAATGGTGGTTATATTCTAAAATGGTACTACCGTATTAACGGGGGGGGGGGGCAAAAAATTTGGCTTTTTGCTCAAAAACGCGATTAATAAAAAAACAGTGTACACAATTTGGGAAGGGTACATTTGACATTTTTAGCAAAAAGTTTCTTTCTAATTTTATTCTATTATCCAAAAAATAGTTGCAAATATCGAAAAAAATAAAATTTTCACAATTTTGCGATATTATAGGGTGTATTTTCGCGTTCACCAAAATTGTCATCCGGAAGACCGCATCTTCATCTAGATTCTGGATATTGACGGGGTGAGGGTTTGACGGGGAGGGGGTAGATAAAATCCAAAAATTCTGTGGTTTTGGGAAGGGATTAAAGGGTTTTCAGGACTCCGATAAGGATATATAGGTAACCCTATTATAAATCTATTTTTTGAATACCATTTAAATTGTGAAGTTTGTTCAGCTCAACGAGTTCACTGAACTGCTCGTTATCGTTCACAAATTTGCGAAGTCGAGTATTGGTGCCAACATGGTCCCTGATAAACTCGCCGATCAAATCATTCTTGGACATAATTTTTCGGAGTATCTCAATGTGTTTGTTCTGGAACAGTTCCCTCTGTTTCACAAATGCACGTGCCACACTTTCTTCATCCGCGCATTGCTCCAGCATGGCAAAGTTTGGCGGGTTCCACGCCACTTTGGTGCTGAACTCTGAATATTGAGATTGCTTATAGAACTACAATGATTCAAACTCGGCTTTAAAAACGGATGGCCGAAAAACCGAGTTTTAGTTTTCTGGCCAGATTTGCCATATTCGATTTCGGCTTTTGGATATGTTGCCCAACTGATATAAAAATCCGGATTTTTGTTCTTAGTTAACTGGAAATGATATTGAATAATTTAACTGCTTTAATTTTGGCACATCCTGTAGTATTAATATTCATCAATAAATAATATTTTTAACAATTGGATTAGGTATGTGCATTGGTTTTTGCTTCTTCATTTTTTGGAGTTTATAAAATAATAGTTATTATCAAAAACATATCTTATTTGCCCTGATTTTGTGGTTTGTCTTACATTTATTGTCTTCTGAAGTACATTAGAGAGATGGTAAAATTTAAGATAGTAATTTTTATTAATTAAAATGATTTTTATTTTTTAGATGGCTGAATGATTGACCATTTTTTAATACTGATAATATTTAGAAATTTTGATCTACCCATTGATTTGAACTTTGAACTTTGGAGCAGCATGGCTTGTAGTTTGAACTTTCCACTCCGTGCATTGGACTTTGGACCCCCCCCCCCATATTTTTTGTACTTTATCTTTACCTTGTCCATTGGGCTCCCTTTGCTCAATATAAACGAGTGATTCTTCAATAAATTTGATGAGATGAACAAGCTTGCAGACTCCAACAACCAAAATGATTCCATTTCCATTGGCCAATTCTGTGTAGAACTCACTTTTGACTATTTGAATTTGGCGCGTCAACATTTGGCGTAATTCCATCGGCACTTTTACGGTAAATTCATCATTATTCGCCAACATTTTTTGTTCAAATAATTTGATATTTTTAAACATTAGCGGACTAACGAGCCGAGCCTCGTACCCTATAGACAACGAAGTCCCTGTTTTGTGTTCCAATTTTGACAACAAAATAAGCACATAAATTGGGTGATTCAGCTCCTCTGAAAATGTTTAATGTTTAAAAATAAAAATTTCATCAAAAATTACTCTAATTAATTACTTAAGATTTAAATAAATGTGAAATATTGAAAAAATGTAGCAATTTTTCAAGAAGTAAAAAATCTTGTCCTATGAGTTTTTCATTTTATTTTGAATGCATTAAAAAATGTTATAAACCGTAATTTAAATTTTACAATACTTTTTATTAGTGGGGAGACTAAAATTAAAGGGGGATAGCTAAAATTATTACCAAAAAATGACTTTTTGGTAAAATAAAGGAAATACGGTAATTATTTAGTAATATCTTAAATTATTTGTATTACTGTATCTTATTTAAAACGGTGCGATGTTTGATATTGAAATACAGTATGCCAAATTAATCTTTGAAGGTACGGTATTATATTTTCATTTGAAAACGGTACGGTATTTGTTCGGGTGATACCATTATTATCACATTTTGAATGTCTTGACAGACACTATGCCAAATATTGTGATATTTCATCCCACCAAATAATTTCCCCATCCTTCCATTCATTACCTATTTTTTCTCACTTTTCATACTTCCCTTGATAGTTAATTCTGTTACTCTTCTCTATCTAGCTAAGGTTCGTTATTGCCTTAGATACTTCCTTTGTCTCGTTCTTTTATTTATTTGTTTGTCAACACTTATTTTGACCTTTCCACCTTTCTCAATAAAAGCAATATTGACTATCGATCGGTTCAAAGGTGTTGGACATAACAGTATTTAAAACCAAAAGTTCTATGTTCGATATTAATCCATTTTAAATGGTAAGGTACCTATTCGATTCTAAGGTACGGTATCTGATATGAAACCATTTAAAAAAGATACAGTATTCATTACGGTATATATTTACCAAAGTACAGTATTATTACGGTATTAATTCGTTCGGTACTTATCCTTTATGGAACCCCACCCCTCCAAAATTTATGAAATTAACCTATACGGGGTTTTCGATGGTCCTGATCACGAATATGACATTTATTATGACATCTGACAACAACTAATCATAGATTTGACATCATGTAAAAAAGGGGGGAGGTACCATAAAGGATAAGTAACATTGTTCAATAAAGTGTCGTTTCCGCCTTACCATAGTGCATTATCTCGGGCTGTGCGGCCTCCAGTGCGGCAATCGTTTTAGCCTGGATTATCCAACAAAGGCGTTCCTTCATAACAATGGCTTTGAGTTCACCTTATCAAAAAACGATTATTTCAATTATCATTTTTTATGAAAAATCATCAAAAATATATTTTCTTAAAATCGTCATTAAAAATAATAATTTTAAATATATTATTATGATTTTTAATAAGATCTGCATAAATTTTCTTTTTAATTTTTCTACTTTAATTTTTTGACAAATTTAATTTTATAAAAAATATTAAAAAAATAATATATATACCTGTTCCATGACACAACAAAAACTGCAATTCTTTGAACCGTTTTATCAGCCGTTTAAGTACAAAAAAATGGATTCGACCCGCCCACGGATTTTCCCGTAATTTTTCAGCTAATTTTGTCATCATTTCTCCACTTGTGCAGTCAATTTCGTGCCAAACCGGCTTATTTTCTTTCGTCGGCAATAAAATTAAAAATTAAAAATAAAATATTTTAAATTTAATTTATAATTATTAAAATTTTAAATTATATTTTTAAACATTTGCCTGATTGAAGTCAACATAGACATCCTCCTCCGTTCTTCGTTTTATCTCATTTCGCCATTCCTCATTGTTGTCAAGCAAACTTGAAGTAGTTACAAAGTTGTGGGTAAATCTATAGGAAAAAATTAATTAAAAAAAACTTGTGGTATTTTTAAGAATTTTTTGAACATTTTATTATTATTATTATGCCCTTTATTTTTTTTAGAAAAACAAATTTAAAAATAATTAAAATTAAAATTTGTTTACGTTTTAATGGGATTTTTATGTAAAATTATTATTTTTTAAATATTTTTTTGGCTGACCTATACAATTGATAGAGTAGCATATGTTCGTTGCTGGACCCTACCAAAAATTCCGAAATTGATCGATATATTTCAAAATTGCGCAAAAATTCGTCGCTTTTGGCATTTAGCGAATCGCCAAATTCGAACAGTTCCCGAATGGTCTCTTTGTAATACCAAATGGCGGCCAGCAGTTCAACGCGCTGAAAAAGTGTCAAATTTGGACCATTCTTAAGAGAATTTGAATGATCAACAGCTTTCAACAAATCCATATACAGGGAAGCCAGCAAATATGCTTGGGGATCTGAAAAAAATTAAAAAAAATCAATTTAATTTATTTAAAAACGCTTTCAATAACTTTACGCAAGATTACACTTACTTACAGTCCAAAATTGCGCATTTTTTATATAACTTTAGAACCCTTCTTCAATTTTAGTCCAATCACTATTTTTAACTCCTACAGAAGAGGGGAATTAAAATTATAAATGATCAGAAATAAAATTTAACAAATACGGTAATATAAATATCGAATACTGTATATATACCGTATTTCCTCTGATTATCGCCCCAGAGTGTTAATTTTTCAATACCCCGTTGAGGAGTGGGGAAATTGGAGGGAGGGCGTAAAATTTTTCGGAAAAAAGGAAAAAATGGCATTTATGGTCAAAAATTTTGCGATTTTTCTTTAAAAAAATACAATTTTCCTTAAAATTTTCGGCAAAACATTAAAATTTTATCAAATTTTGAATTTTTTGATACCCCCTTGAGGGGGGGGGAGGCGGAAATTAGAGGGTGCAGAAATTAGGAGGGGGCGATAATCAGAGGAAATACGGTAAATATATTTGATTTGATTGATACTGTTTTTTGAGTTGACAATATTAAGGAAGTTATAAGTTATGTAGAAAACGACTAAACAATGTAAAGCCTAGCATAAATTGTCATTATTAAATTTTAATTTTTTATTTTATTAAAAAAGCTGATACCTTTTGCGCTGTTCTCCTTGTCCGCTTTTTTCAATTCCTCCGTTGAAATTTTCGCGTCTGGACATTCTTCGTATGTTTTTACAGGTTCCTTTTCATCAAATGGACTTTGGACGCATTCATTGGAGGACGAAGATGAAGTCAAAACGGATTCAACAGAACTATCAATTTCTGCAAAAAAGGAAGGAAAATAATTTCTAAGAAGCTGCTTTTCACTGTGGGGGCAAAAAAATTTCCTTGATTTTTTTTGAATTTTAAGCCAAAAAATGCGTTCTGAGCACAAAAAACTCGATAATAGACTGTGATACAATAGACTTGTACCACAGTTATTTGTGTGTCTGACCTGGTCAATATATTCCAACGTTTAGCAAAAATGAACTTTCTTTGTATTCTTCTTGACCCTAAATATTGAGAATAATACCTGCGAAAATCATCCAAAAATCGTCGACCAGCATCAGTTCATCGTCACCAACAACGAACACATTGGACAACTGTTTCCGAGTTTCGCTAATTTTAACAAACTTTTGCCTGAAATGCTCGTGCTCCATGTACAGCTCCACAAAACTCCGTTCATATCCCTCCACCAAATCATTCGCCCTTTGTTTTTGTTCACCGTTCAAATCGCCCAATTCGCGACACAAAATTTTGTAAAAATTGTGAAATTGGTTCAGTAAATTTTTGCGAAATTCCATGTCACTAGCGGGAAATTCGTGCAATTTGGTCAACAACCGATCGAATAATTTCCATAATTTTTCTAATTTTTCTTCCAATTTTTGCTCTTTTTTAAACGCCAAAAAATAAGCCCAAATTTTGGCGTACACAAAGGCAAGTTCGAGCAGTACAAGATCACCAGTGACCTCCTTGGAATTGGGCTTAAGTTCAAACAGCACTATCGTGTTGTTCATCAACAGCGTATCATCGATAACATCTGAAAACATTGAAAACAAAATTCTTTAAATCACCAATTTACCAGTTTTATGAAAACTTTAAAAAAATCAAAATTTATGCAATTTTTTAATTTTGTTTTCAAAGTTTTTTTGGTGTTTTAAAGATTTGATCAGTTTTCGCACTTTTAAAAAGTTCTATCATTTTTGATCAAATCAAAACATGCCAAAATGGTTCGTCGTTCGATAAAAAATGAAAAAATAATTAAAAAATCATAAATTCTGTCAGACTCTAATTATAATTGACACACCTAGTGCCATTGCAACTGGATGTGATAATTCCAATTTTATCAGGTCGTCCACTGTCAATATCATTTCCACCATTTGTCTTTTCATTCGCTTCAACTTCGCCAACTCGTCCATAAGGTTCAGTTTTCTCAATCTAAAAATATAAGTAAATTTGCAAATTTTTTAAATTGAATTTTTTAAATTTTGGTCATTTATTCTACGCCATAATGAAAAGATTTGTTTAGGTAGAACGTAGAACGCAATTAAAAATAAAAGAAAATATTTGTTATAATGTTTTTTTTAATTTTTCACTACGGTTGATGTCATGTCAACTCATTTATATCAAACAAATAATTCTATAAATTTCTTTTGAAAATTCTAAAAAATTAAAATTTTGGTTTTTTTAGAAATTTTTACTTAAGTAAAATGCATGTTTAAAAAATTTAACCGCGTTTTTATCAATCCACAAAAAACTAACCTAAATCTTAAATTCAAAACTTTTAAATCCCATTTTTTAATATTTATTTTCAAATTTTCAATACCTTTGCGAAAACACATATTCGCCGACAAAAGGTTCGGTGCTAAACCATTTTTGGAAACTGTTCAACTTTTCATTTTCATTCGCATTAATTTCGCCTCCCCTCCCCAGCAACACCGCACTGATAAACTCAAAGTGTAGTCGCGACAAATACCCTCGCAATTCCATAATCCATTCCAATTCCAACGCTTCGTTTGCCTTATTTTTATCCACCTTTTTGCCCAATTTATCGCAGTATCGGGTGTCCCTAATGAATTAATTTTTTATTTTTTAATAATTTAAAATTTTATGATTAAAAATTAAAAATTATTTTTATTTTTAAATTAAATTTAACAAAAAACAAAAGGTAATATAAATCATTTTTAATTATTTTTTATTGATTGATTTTATTAATCAGTTTAAATGGTTTATATTTATTAATTTTTTAAATTTATTTTTATCCGTTAACAATTTTTCAAAAAACATGTTTAATAGTATTTTATAAAATAATTGACAACATACGCTTTATCGCGATATAGCTTCTTTGGCTTTTTCGGCGAGAAATTTAAGCGATGTTCAGCTCCGGTTAAGGATGCCAACATTGAATTTAAACTGACCAAAAATTTGGCAAAATGCCACAATTTGCACACATCGCTCATTTGAATAATGCCATCACGCGCATTTTGCACAATTTGCGCTCTCACCTCCTATGAAAAATTACGGTTAAATTACGGCTATCTTTTTGAATTAAATTTTTAGATTTTTTTATTGGTTATATCGATATTTTCCAGAGTAGAATGAAACTAGAAGGACAATACTGATGTGAGATTAGAAAAACTTTAAAAAAATTAATATTTGTTCTTTCAATATTTTTATTTTTTCGGAATTTTTACTTTTTCGGACGCTAGAAAAATCGTATAAAATGAACAACTCGGATTCTCATAAATTTTTGATATTTCAGAATATTTTTGATTTTCAGAAAATCAACAAATTGGATATTTTAGTATATATCGTATTTACAATTTTTTAAATTTTCAACTCGCTGCTGAATAGGCATAATAATTATCAATTTTCTAAGTTCTTCCTAGGAAAATTTCAAAATTTCAAAATTTTCAATTTTCACCTCATATTGTGGTCGCATATTGAATTTGTTCAACTTTTTGCGCGACTTTCGGTCGTGGCTTTCGAGCTCGGCGTCGAACTGCTCCAGCGGCACCAAATAGGCCTCAATGCTAAGATGCGTTTGTACAGCGTCCAGTTGGGCGCCCAATCGTTCCAAATGCTCAGACGACTGTTGTTCTTCGTCAAAAAGCAGGCGAACATAGTAATCTTCGAGCCGGGACAGATCAACCCCTAAAAATGTGGAAAAATGAGCTGAACTCCAAATCAGTACGTTGTACCACTGCGGATTTTTGAAAATTTTCTTATTGGAAGAAAAACGTTTCATGAGAAAAAAATGAAAATGACTCAAGTCCAAAATTGAATTTTTGGAAAATGATATTTGAATAAAAATAATATTTTAAATTTTTAAATACAAATGCAATTATATTATATTCAATTTAACATACAAATACAAATACAAATTATGGGAAAAAATCAATTAAAATATTTTATTTTATTTTTTATATTTTTGGCAAAAAATACGCAGGCGGCAAACGTACCAAAAATTGTGCCTGTCAAAAGCAACGGAATTTTTACTTGCACAAAGTTTGCATTTAGAAATTCATCAAAACAAATAATTATTAATAATTTTAAGACGAAATTCATCTTTAAAAAATTGAAAATTGGAAAAATATAAAAATATTTGTGCAAAAATTACGAGAAGGCAAATAAAA
>JAQIYK010000728.1:0-12365 GCA_034700465.1 Rotylenchus robustus | reverse complement strand
CGAGGAATTTTGAAAGTTTGTGTATTCCAATTTTTTAAGACGTTCTCCCAGCATTCAATTTCGGTGGTGGTCAACTTGTCTTTCCAATCAATTTTTCTTTCGCATATTTTCTGATAAAGTATTTTTGCGGGCAGCAATACTGGACTGATTAGGCCACATGGATCAAAGATGGAGTGAATTCTTGCTAAAAGGTCCCGTTTTGTGATGCCCTCGGGGATTTCTGGCTTGGGGAGTGAGATTTCCCATTCGTCCATGTCCAGGTTCCAGCGGATTCCCAAGAGTTTGATGTACTCTTTTTCAATTCCTGGATGTCGGTCGGCTTCAGGGAAGAATCTGTTCGCTTCTGGATTGTTTGTGCAGAATTCGCGGACGTTCATCTGTGCAGAAGCGAAAATTTCTTTGATCGTTTTATATTTTTCCTTTATTTCTTCGATTGTACTTGCCCCAAATAGGATGTTGTCCATGTACAAATTAACTTTGATTTCTTCGCGAAGTTCGGCTGGGCCTTCGCAGGTATCTAAGTGTTCGAGAATGGTGGCGATCAGTAGGAAGGGACTGGGGGCGATTCCGAACAACACTCGCGTGAACCTGTAAATTACGAGATTATCGCCTTCGGGTGGTTTATTTATGTTTTTCAGCCATATGAAGCGGGTAACATCTCTGTCGGATTCGCGTAGGGAAATTTGCAGAAACGCCTTCGCTATGTCGCAACAACCGATGTATTTCCTTAATCTTGTGCGGATGAGTACCCCAGGCAGTTTCGGTAAGAGGACGGCCCCTCGGAGTAGCTCACGATTGATCGGGTGTTTTCCCGCTGATCCATCGAACACCATTCTTACCTTTGTAAAGGATGAGGATTCTTTCAACACGACCTGTAGCGGTAGATAGCAGATAAGAAACGGTGTTTTTGTTGGCGCTGTTTCGATGATCTTAAGTTCCCATTGCTCTTGGACAGTCTGATGACAGGTGTGCAATATTTCTGGATTTTCTTTCTGCCATTTTCGTATTAGCGAACGCAACCTTCCGATTGCTATTCCAAAATTGTCGGAAAGTGTGTTATTGGAGTGACGCCATGGCCACCCGACTTCATATCTTCCATCTTCGTTCCTCCTTATGCTTTCCCGGAATTGAGCCCAAGCACTCTCATCATCGCTCAGTTGCAGCTCCTTCTCTCTTATCCCTACCACTTCTAGAGACCAATAGTCTTCGTTTGCAGCCTCCTTCGATGGTTTGTCCTCCACAGCTAATGCGTACTGGCACTCCGTTCCGGGTTCTTCACTTAATTCAATTTTTCCTGGCCTGCCGCACACAATCGGACCTAGCGCCGTCCATAAGACGAATTTTCTCTCGGTTAGTTTCTGGATCTTTTCTACAAGATTGAACATGTCTACCAAACCCAGGAGCACATCGGGGTTCCTCTGTCTGATCTGTATTGCTGCTTCTTCCTCGAACCTAAAATCCCTCTGGTTGAGTGCATATGGCACTGTCATCTGATCCAACGTTGGGGAGGTGCTAAGGTACAGTGGTTTGGCAATCCCATTTTTTAGTTGGAGACCCACTTTAACCATAGTAGTTTGAAATTTGGATCTCTGGCCTCCATAAGCCCCTACTTCCATTGTCCCCTGGTGGAGCTGTTTTGGTGACCAAAATCCTAATTTCTCTGCAAATCTTTCACTGATGAATGAGCAAGTAGCTCCCGAGTCAAAAAATGTCAACCCCGCTTCAGTTGTGCTGTTTTTCGAAAAAAAGTTTAACATTTTCGTTGCTAGAATAGTTTTTGATTTGGGGAATTTCCCCGGACAAGCTAGCACTTCAGCTCGGCTCATGAGTTCCCAGTTATCGCTTTTGAGTTTGACTACTCCAAAATAGTCGTCCGGTGTTTCTTCATATTCATGCTCCGTGTTCTCAGTGACACCGTACATCTCAGCTTCGTTAACGAACTCCTCGGAGTCATCTTCCTCTGGGTGGCTGCAGCTGTTGTCGTGATCTTCGGTTGCCTCTTCCCGTTGTTCCTGGACATGATATGCCTGTTCCTTCCTACCACCTTTGATATTCCGATCGCGATCAGCGCACACGGCGAAGTAGTGTCCTCCGTTACATCCTCTGCAGGTAATTCTCGTTCGGCAGTCTTTGGAGAAGTGTCCATCTGCAAAGCATTTCAAGCATTTTTTAAGCTCTCTCAATCTGCTGATTCTTTGATCTTTGGTTGGATATTTACGACACCCAGCTGAGGAATGATCCTCAGCCGCGCAAAATATGCAGGGTCGTTTGACGAAAGACCCTCCATTGGGACTGCTAAATCGGACATTCTTCCCTTTGGAGCAATCCTTATTGTTCGTGCCATCTTTATCATAAGCAGAATAGACTGCTTGCTGACTAGGAAGTCGTCTCCGATCCCCGAGTCCTATGTTACCCATGTCGAAAGTGATTTCTCGGATTTTGGCTACTCTGTCGACTGCCCCTAAAAAGCTCTTTGGGGTCCATGGGTCCACCGACTTAATCTGCTCCCCCACGATCTCCCTTAGTACCCAATCTGGAAACTTGCTCTCAAAATCTTGGAGTAGAGACTCTGATTCGGCATCATCATTTAGCTTTTCGATCTGCAGTAGAATCCGGTGCAAGATGATCCAATTTTCGCGGACTTCCGATGTTTTTTTGGCTGTGGGCATGGTTTTTATTTCTCTGTAAATTGCCCGGCGAACCGTTTTTGGATCCCCATACCTTCCCTTCAGAAAGTTCTTGGCCAAATCATAGCCATTGTGCGTGAGTTGGTAGCCCTTCACTTCTTCTTGCTGTTTGGGGGCTAGGGTCATCAATAAATAACCAAATTTCTCCGTATCCGTATAGACGTCGTGGGCATCTACTGTGGATTCGAAAATAGCCCAAAAAACCGGCCAATCGGTTGGTTTACCCGAAAAGATAGGCATTTGCCTTTGGGGAAGTCGTACACTCGTGGATATGGGGGCTTGCTGGGGGGCAGCAGCGTGCTGCTGGGTTTTTGCCAGATTTTCACGATGAGTTGTGGTATCTATGTTACCCTTCAGTTCCCCCAAAATATCGCGACTATCATCCAACAGCGCGATGAACCCTCCCTCCCCATCAGCGTGCTCTTTGTAATCTTCTTCCCATTCCCCTATATCATCATCATTCTGATCTTCAACCATGTTGATCCAGTTCGTGTTAATTTTGTCTAGAGCCTCACTCGATTTTTCTATCCTTTCCATGATGACTCGGAGCTCCTTTAATGAGGGATTGGGTCCGCCTAAAATTGCCCTCGCGGTACCAAGTTGGTTGATAAGGCGAGCTTTGAGAGGTCCTAACCTCATCTTTAGAGTAGACGCAAGGACCATTTTATTGAAATCAATTTATCGTATTTGTAGAATAGATGGTAATTAGGCTTGGATTTAATTTTTTTTTTTTTTAAATATGGCGAGAAGCTGATTTGATCACAGGGATTATTTAAAAAAGCTTCCTAGAATTCGTGGTGCGACGGGTGCTCACTCCCCGTATTGGATATAGCGGCAAAATGCGGCGGCGGCAAGCTCGGCAGCTTTCTGTACCACTTCCTTCCTCACGAAATTACGCTCAGCGAAGAGTTTCCGGACAAATTTCTCGTCTCCCGGATCGGAACGGCTCGTTCCCGGCTGTTGCACCAAAGGGATGAGTTTAACTTCAGGTTCCTGTGGAAGATTCAAGATCCGACGAAGAAACCGATGGGTTACGATGCTGACCTTCGGTTTCGCAGACTGATCGCTGTGGAGTCGCTGGGTCTTGATCGGTGGCTCGGCCGAAGCGCGCACAGGCGAATGATCAGGTTTAGACGAGCGCTTGCGGCTGGAACGCGGGCGGTCGAGAAGCTGCTCCTTTATTGCGTTCTTAAGGAAGCAGCTGATTTCGCCGACTGATTTTAGTTGGACGACCTTGGATTTGCGCCGTCCGCCCTCGTCGTCCGATAACGGAGTCGGAGCTCGCTTCGAGTCGGCCGGAGGCACCACAATTGAACGCAGATCCAAGGGATCAGTCGAGTCGATCACTCGCTTTGCCCCGCTCGTAGTTGTTCCCGAGCTGGTCCCGGAGTCGCGCCTGAAATCGAGCTCGATCTCCCAAATGTTGCACCAACAATGTGTGCAAATGGAATTTTCACTGCAAGTTGCAGGCTCCGCACAAGGATAAATTTCTAACCCGGAAGCACTTGACGACGAGCTGGCGGCTGCCGAAGACGATGGACCAATCGCTGCTGGGGGGACAGACACGGAGTCGCCACCAGGGACACGCTTCAGGGCGCACAGCAGGCACGAACAATCAGCAGTCGCGGAACACTTCGCTCGGGCGTTCTTCACCAAAAGTTCGAGCAGTTTCTCCACTGGAAAAAACTCCGGGATGAGTTAGCAGGGATTTTATCCGGGTAGGACCTCCAAGAACTGTCCCAATTGTTCGACCCCTTGGGACAGTTTGTTGGGAGAAGAGAGTGAACAAGCCCCAAATTTGCAAAACCCACTTTTTGCCTTCGGAAGAAGAGTGGATTTGCGCGGTTTTCGTTTTGTACGGCGTTTGCGCAGAAGTTGCCGGAGTCTGTACGATGATAAATAGAATAAGGGCCTAATACGGAGCCGAATTGGAACTGATTGCCTATGGGTGAGAAATGGAAGGATTTGGAACCCAAAAATTCTGTTTGGCCCAGTCCTGAACAGAATCCCCGGAAAAGGTGGTTTTTGGGGAAAAAACCCTTTTATTCCCAGGAAAATTATGATTCAGAATAATTGGTGGCACATGAAGAATAAGGGAAATCAGCTGGACTTAAATAAGGCCCGGCTGAAGGGGCGGGAATCCAGACTAACGGACTTCCGATGGAATGTCCATTTAAATTGTCTGGAGGCGGGAGGGGAAAATGAACAATCGAAGGGAAATGGCCGTTTTGTACGGAAGTCCAAAGGCCGCGAAATGGGAGAATTTTGCATTCGCCAGACACTTCCGGTCGCCGGAAGTGCACTTAACGGGGGAGGGAAGGGAGGCATGCGATCGGAGGAATTGATCAAACGCCGGAAATGATCAAAGATCACGGGGAGACTCTGGGACGGGAGGGGATTTTGGGCATCCTCTGCGTTCCGCTTCTTCCCTCACATTTATGTGACACTCCGGCCTCGTCGACGTTCTTCTCGCTCTCGACGCCTTCCTCGTCTTCTCTGCCTTGGCTGTTCTCTGCGATCAATTTGTGCACTGTTGATTTGCATTTCGACAGGCTGTTCTTGTTGTTGATTTCGCGCGCCGAAGTTTATTAGATCTAATAACATATCGATGTATTCCAGCGGTATGTGCTGGAGAATATATTTGAAGATGAAGGGGAGAACGATGTCTGTAAAGATCTTGATGGCGACATACATTCTACATACATTGTCCATCACGTCGGTGAATGTGATTTGACTGATGATCGTTAGCCATTCAGGTGGTCTGGGTATGAGCCTGTCAAATTCTGTGTTGTCCTGATGTTGGTGTTCCCCTAAAGTTCCCGATTGTCGGGATAGCCGCTCTTCTTCGAAACGTCGGTCTAGCCGATATGATTGGAAAAGCTGAAGGATGTCAATTCTAGGATCCGAGTAATTGGTAATGATAAAGTTTTTGAAGGAGTGAGGGTCTAGTTTCAACAGTCCTAAGCTCTCGCCGCTTCGTAGATATAAATCATGGACTTCTGCGGGTTCTATAACTTGATATTTCCCCATGAGCTGGTTGACTCGAAGTAGACGCTCCTCAATTTTCATCGTAGTGAACTGGTGGTATTCACATGAACTTTCGATGGATTTTTCAGTGATGATTAGGGAGAGGGGATCTAAGAATGCCTTAAGGTTCCAATCTAGGATCCTAACTTGGATGGGAACTCGGTGGAAGCAAGTTTCATTTTTGATGAAGGTGAGATTTTTAAATGGTATAGGAAAACACTCCGTGGTTTCGAGGATCTCTTCGGAAATCCACTTTGCTTGCAGGTAGGTGGTATTCATGATGATCCTAGCAAATGTAGTGGCATCTAGTCCAGCTTTGAAATCTCCTATGCTTCTACTTTTGGAGCAAAAACTTTTAGTCAAATGTGAGAAGACAGTCCGCGCAGCTTGAGTGGATAGGACTTGATTAGCTGTTAACTCGGCCGCAAGTTGGTTCGACATGACTGCTCCGATTTCAACTTTTCGCTTCGATCTCCGAGCTTTCTTGAACGAGAGCAATTTGTATTGGTTCTGCGGTACTCCGTATCCTTGTTGGCTAATTACAAGCCTTCTGTGACAGTCTTCTATGATCTCAGGTTCTTCGTGAAAGGAGAGACCGAATTCCTGGTTTTCTGCCATCCAAATATTTCCCATGAATGCACCTGACCATGCCGCGAACTCAACGAAGTTGCATAACCTATCGGAATGGTTTTTGTCTCTTCTCCAAACCAACATCGATCCGTCTTCCAATATGCAAGCTCCATCTTCGTACGGACAGTGAGATACACTTACCAATATTGATGACATTTTTTTTGTACCAGGTTTGATGTAGAGTTTCAACTTTGACAAATAGCAGTTGGTTGCACTTATTTCCTCGTATCCAATCTGCCAGTAAGTGAAGTCCACGTTGGGACCATTTTCTGTTTTTAGATGATCTGCTGTACCTGAAAGTTGTCCCTTTCGGCAACGATTAGTCTGCCACATCTGAAAGCATTCTTCGCGGCTGACTGATTCATTAGAATTGTATGGATATTTATGGTCATTATTCAATAAATCGGTCTTAAACCGGATTGTTGTTGTTATGATGGAGCAATGTGCAGCAATGACGGGAATAAGGTCGACATTGGGTCGATATAAGTTGAATTGGTGTGAGCTCGGTATGGGAGGATCTTGAGTGAAGTTAGCGCATGGGAACTCTTGATCTTTTATCTTCCAATATTTGTTGCTTTTGGATGAAGGGCATAGCATTGGGGATTGCGCTTCTAACCCAGACAAGAGAGTCAAAATTAATATAGCTGGGAAAACCAAGGGGTGGGGGGATCTTCTATTAATTTTCATTCGCGCAGCGATCCTACGCCTCAACGGAATTGTCAGCGCACTTGCTGCTGTCTCCTTCTCTTCCTGGATAGGAATTTCGAGGCTATATAGATGCGAGATCGGTCGAATCAGTTTCGATCCGTCGCTGAGTAGTAGTTCGACGGCCCGCGGGCTTTTTATATCAACGACTTTCCCGATTTTCCAGCATCCTTTGAGCATGTTCCCCTCGTTGATCTGGACAATTTCTCCGATTTGTGGTGCCCTTTGAAGAGCATTAGTTGGGTCCTTGTGTTGGTTTGTCCGTTCCCGCAACATGGACAGGTACTCACGAGACCAGATATCCCAGAATTTATTGATCGTGTCGTGCCTTTTCTGCCACCAGATTGTGAGTTTGTCGGCCGGATCTGCATTGTTAGGGAGCCATGGCTCATCTTCCGTATCTATTGGAGGGAAGGCTGGTCTTGCAAATGGTTGGACAAAGTCAATGGGTCGTAAGACGACAGTATCTAGGTCGTCATGGATTGGTATAAGTGGTCGGCAATTGAGGATGGCTTCCGTTTCACAGATGAGTGTCTGAAAATCGTCATCAGCTAAGATCCGGCGGCCTATGGCTCGGCGGAAGCAAGTTTTTGCTAATCCGTTGATCCTTTCGACTATGCCATTCTCCCATGGCGCCAACGGTGTCGAAAAGTGCCAGTTGATTCCCTCTTTGGCGAAGTATGAGATGGTGCTTTCATCGAAGAGCACAGTTCGAAACAATGTATCGAAGAATTTTGAAGCCAGACGAAACTGTGATCCGTTATCTGAGACGATGGAGAGTGGACGTGTTCTGCGAGCAACAAATTTTCGGAATGCGTTCAGGAAGGAGTTTGTCGTCATGTCTGAAGCTATTTCCATATGAACAAACCGTGTACTCAAGCAGGTCAGCAGCAGAATCCACCGTTTGGCTCTTTCCTCTGGACCCTTTACTTGAAATGGACCCATGTAGTCCAAAGCCACATGAGTGAAGATCAGAGATCTTTTGACACGAGATTCGGGCAGAGGCGGCATCACAGATCGTCCATATGGTTTCCTTACCTGGCATCTGCCAAGACATTCCTTGAGAGCAGAGTTGACGGTCTGTCTGCTTTTCGGAGTAAAGAATAACTGGCGTAGTTCCGTTATAACTGGAGAGGTCTTGCAATGCATCCCGCTTAGATGGATCCCCATAATCAGTAGTTTGGTTAATGGGTCCTTATTCGGTAAGTAGATGGGATTTGCAAAGTCGTAATTGTCCATGTTCTGGAGCCTACTGCGACATCGTAAAATTTCCTTCTCGTCTTCGAATATTCCCCAATTTGCCAGATTATTGGCGTCTGGTGGATTGCGTTTTTGTGCTTGTCTTACCAGTTCCATCGTCCCGATGCGGTAGTCTTGTGCTGTTATTTTCCCTATCCTAGTGATGTTAACAGCGTGAAGTAAACTTTTTGGTGTCCGGCCTATCTTTGCCATGAAAAGGAAGAGTGCCCGGAGCAAAAAGATTGTTGCTCGAGCGAGAGGCCACCATCTGCTAAATTTGACTACCTCTATTTGAGGAATATTTGTTTTTGTGATGTTTAGTTCTCTGATCGAACAGCACTGTTCTCCTTTAGGTTCTTTTGCTGGTGTGAAGCTCATTATGTTTGGCCATTCTTGGCCTTCTTCTCTTAACCATGCAGGGCCCTTCCACCAGAGTGTTGACTGCTCTAGTTCAGACCCGTTCGCTCCTCTCGTACCGATGTCGGCTGGGTTTTCATGGGTGGAGATGTAGTGGAATCGTATCCAATCGTTTGCTTGAATCTCCGTGAGTCGATTTTTTACAAATGTTTCCCTGTCCTTATCCCCTTTGACCCAGCTTAAAGCGATTTGGGAGTCGCTCCAGAGGTGGCAGGAATCGAGGTGTATTTTTAATTCATCTCTGATGAATTTGACAGCACGCGTACCGATCAGGATTGCGAGCAACTCGAGTCTTGGCATTGTAAGTGTTTTGCTTTTACTTTTGTCAGACGGGACGATACGATTTCTAGAGAAGATTAAGCTCGATTGGATTGTTTCGCCCCTTGAGCGAAGATAGACAGCACAGCAGTAGGCGAGATTCGAAGAATCCACAAAGCAATGGAGCTGGGCCTGTTGAGGTCGGTTAACTTCCGGAATTACCCTCCGAGGAATTTTGAAAGTTTGTGTATTCCAATTTTTTAAGACGTTCTCCCAGCATTCAATTTCGGTGGTGGTCAACTTAGTAGTAAGTGTCAGCCTGTATTCACCCCCTATACGGTAGGTGGGCGTGGCCTAAGGCCCCCCCAAAATATCGATTTTTTCGGACCCTCCCCAAGATTAATTGCTTTTTCAAAATATCGATTTTTTCGGACCCCTCCCAAAATATCGATTTTTTCGGACCCCTCCCCAAGATTAATTGATTTTCCAAAATATCGATTTTTTCGGACCCTCCCCAAAATATCGATTTCCCGAAATATTGATTTTTTCCACTCCCTTCTGTTTCGTCAGTTTTCTCAACATTTATTTTTGCTCTGGGTCCCTCTTCGTACCCGGCACGGATGATTGATTGGGAGGGGCGGGATGACCTTGGGAGGGATGGGGTTGGCGATGAACTTTCCTACCCTCATTATTACAGATAGACGAATAAAATAAAAAACCTTAAAATAGTGAGCCTGATATAAAAACTAAATAAAATTATAATAAAAAACCTTAATATAAAATAGTGAGCTAAATATGAAAATAAAACATAATAATACCTGATAAAAAATAAAATAGTGAGCTAAATATTAAAAATAATAATACCTGATAAAAATATAGCATAAGCAGAAACAAACGCTGCTTCTTTTATCCTCGAAAGGACAAAAGAATAAATTTAAAAAATATTTTAAAAACATAAAACAAAAAAATTAATTTAAGCAGAAAAATAAGGGAAAAGAAACTTCGATTAACTGCGAAATTTGTTCCTTTTCCAAAAAATAATAAAGTAATATTTAATATTTATTTTAAAACAAAAATTAATTTAAAAAACAAATATTTAAAAATTAAACTACGCTCGCAAAGGAATATTCTTTTTCGCGCGTTCCGACAAAAAAGAATAAATTTAAAAAATATTTTAAAACATTAAAAATTTAATATATATTAAACAAAAAAATTAAAAATAAAAGTGACAACATAATTGTATGCTCCTATATATTGGTGAGCGTCATTTAATATAAAATAAAGAATTAAATAGATGAAATAAAATAAATTAAATTAATTTACTTAAATTTTTATATAATTTAAAATTTAAATTATATAAAAATTAACATAAAATTAATATAATAATAAACAAAATTCAATAGGTAATAATTGTAAAAAATTTATAGCCCGTGACAATTGGAGTAAAAAAAAATGGTCGGGTGGGTAGGGCCTTGTACAACACAGCCGACCATTTTTTTCTTTTTAAATTTTGATCCAAAAAACTCCAATTGTCTTTAGGAGATAGGCTCGGGGAATTTTTCGAAAGTTTTTTGAAGTTTTTTAAAAAATGAAAAAATGTAAGCCGACTCTCCCGGGCGCCCTACCAATTTTTTACATCCTTGAAGTGCACGGGGAAAACGAAATAGTGTCCCGTGCAATTTTTAAACCAAAATTTCGTGTAAAATTTTTTATACGCTGTTAAGAACAAAATCGCGAACAAACAGGTCGGGATTATTTGAATTTTTAAACAATTTCATAACAGAATCAAATTCAAAACCTAAAGACATTAAATAGATAAAGGCAATGCAGTAATAGCCACAAGCATCTGAAAGGGGAGATTGAAAGGATCGCCGATTATATTTAACGGATTTAAAATTTTTGGACAAATAGGATCGAACTGTTTGGGGTGGTCCACGTCCATAGGAATCAAAATAATAGGCAGCGCCAGATGAGCTCATCCAAACAGAGCACCAATGAGTTCCTTTTTCATAAGCTTTATCCTAAATTTTTGTTCATTTTTAATAATATTTTTAAAATTTTCACCATGTTGACAATCAGTCCGCAAGGGAATGTTCGACATGGGGGTAGGCGATCCAGCGGAAAAGTCCCATGGAAGAAGCGCCTTGTACGTTCATTTCGGTTGAGGAACTGATTGATCTGGTCGGTGTTCATTCGAGCGTAGGCAGGGCGCAAATTGTCTCAATTCCTGTATCGGTTTGCGAATTTGTGTCTGAATTTTTGCTCTTCGCACTATGCAGAACCATATGGCGCCAATCAGACAGCATACAGTTAAAATGCACACAATTTCAAAGATACTCGAAAATTCAAATTTTTCGGTCAACCATGCACACAAGGTCCACGCCTTTTGTGCAATGATTTGCGTTTCGTTGTTTGGCAAAAAATCCTTTTGCGTATATCCAAACTTCTCAAGACGCTCCAAAAATTCTTTTTTGGATGATGCAATAAATTTGGCTCTATCTTCCGGATGGAAAAGCAATTTGGCCACTGTTCGGTTGCACATATTAAACAGTCAGGTCACTCTGCAAAATTTTAAACAAATTTAAATATTAATTTTTTAACATGCTAACCGTTATAATGCGATTTCTGTCAATCATCAACATTCCATCATACTCTGCATATGCAACAAGTGTTATACCACCTGCAGGAACTGGAGATTTAAAACGGATTTGCACAGTAACGCTGCCGTCTTTTATCTAAATTTTTTACCCCACGAGATTATTAAATATTCGAAAAAATTACAACTGACCAATTCAAAGCCCGGGTTATCCTCTTGAGAGTTGCTCAACTTTAAAAAAATGAACAAATGATTTTGTGTTTAAACAGAAAAAAATAACATACGGAAAAGACGTAGATACAAAATGCTGTTTTGAATGTGGAATAGGTGATCCCGTTACTCTCCGTGCTATTTGCAAACCCGAGATGCTCTTGCTGATCGTGATATGCACGTGCATAATTGTTCAGGGAATAGTCCAAATCGTAGGGGTAGTTGGGATAGGTTCGTCCTGAGGCGGTCAACTCAATGCTACGCACATTGTTATGATTAAAATAGAACGGACTGCTATCAGCAGTGCCAATAAAATTGGCATTTGCAACGAGACCTATCATGACTCGGCGGGGCACCTCCTCCGTGAACAAATTTGAATAAAAATCATATCGTCCCTGAGTTATGAACAAACTTTTCAAATCCGTTTTCCTAATTGGGTATTTTGCAGGCGAAGTGTCAAGTTTCTTTGCAATATCCAAACTGAGCCCATCCATCAAATCCACCGTTTTAATCATCAGGCGGATGTCACTGATCACCAACTGGTATTTGCTCGCGGCAATTGCAGTCTTCAATTGATGAGTCCTTGCTTGAGCAGC
>JAQIYK010000727.1:0-12367 GCA_034700465.1 Rotylenchus robustus | reverse complement strand
GTTCCGGACAGTATTTGGGTTCCGGCCAAACCGGAACATTTTTGCACCCCTAAGAATGGCAAAATTTTGAAAAAATCCAAATTTTAAGCAATTTTTTTTGGAAGATTTTTATAAAAATTTGAAGGAAATGGACCATTTTCGTCCAAAATGCCCATTCTGTCCGCCCTAATTGTTTTTCAATTTTTTTACCGATACAAATTTCTTTGAAAACCATCTCTATGATATGATCACTCCTGTTATAGGGACTGATTTTTTTTATGTTGGCCGATTTTCGGGAAACGCCTGTTTTGGCCGATTTTCGGGAAACGCCCGTTTTGGCCGATTTTCGGGAAACGCCCGTACATTGAAAAATAAAATCGATATGGCCGATTTTCGGGAAACGACCCAGCACGTAAATATTCGATAAAACATTCAAATTCTATTTTGATTTCATTCAGTTTATTGCTCAATAATTGTTCACATCACTGACCATTGAATACATATTTTGGCAATGCTTTTCGATGTCACAGTTATTTGTTTTCTGCTGGTGTATCACATTAAGGTATTTTTAAAAAAATATAATTATGATTAAGGTACCTGGGGAGGATGTCGTATTTCCCCAGAAATACTCGGTTTTTTGCATCACCAAAAAAAATAAACCTCAACTCATCAACTTTTCGGTAGTTTATCCCATCTCCGAAAAAAAATCCTTAATATGGGAAAAATACACCCTAAAGATGAATTTTTTGATCAGGGATCGCAGCTTGAAGGCGCTATGGTAAAATTTTTGAAATTTTATTTATGAAAATTGAACTTTTTTGAGTGAAAATTATTGTTTTTTTAATATTTTGAGTTTTCTAAATTGGTTATCTGAAAAAAATTATTGGCACTTCTTATTGGAAACAGAATTTTTTAAATTTTTAAGAGGTTTTTTTTAAAAAATATACCCCAAAAAATCCCCAGCCGCGGCCCGACTGGTCCAACCTCGTCACGAAAATCTTCCTCCAACCACCCTTATTGTAAGAAAACGTACTGTATTTAGGCCCAACAAACAATGCTCGGCGGCAATACCATAACCGGGATATACACCTCACCACTGGGGCAAACAACCAACAACACCAACCAAACAATTATAAAAATTGCCATGTTGGTGGCCCAAAATGACACCGATTACGGTCTGACGCGAAAGAACCCCATGTTGAGCAACTCGGGCGGTGCAGTCACACTGGCACTGGAACGCTTGTGGTCGGACCAGGTGCTGCCGCCCAATCTCAACTTTTCGTTAGTTTTTCTATATGTTTTTTTGTTAGTTATAAATATATTTTTTTATTAATTATTCCAATAAAAAATAAAACATTTATTTGTGCAATATTAATTATGGTCAATATGGCTAAAAGAAGAGGTGAGATCAGACCGGGCCGAAAATTTTCGGCCCAGGACGGCCCGGGCTCGCTAAAATTTGAAACACACCCCTATCGTATTTTCTAAAATTTTAATTAAAAATACACTCCTAAAGTTTGGATTTTTGGCAGGAACGGGCAGAAAATTTTACCCCAACCCGGGTCTGGTCGGCAAAAGACCTGCCCAATCTGATGTCTGCTAATAATACAAAAAACTCATGACTAGAGATGGCGTTTCCTTGGAATTTTTTGGGGACCCGGAACCGGATCCAAAACAGGAAGCGAACTATTTCGGATATCTAAATTGGACCGAATTTTCGAATAAAATTTTCTATTTTTTCCTTTATTATATTTTTTGTTTGAAAAAAATATTGGTTGTTGGTAGTGCCAATAGGTCCCATCAAAAATTTTTTTTTAATTGTATTTTATATAAAAATTGATCAATTGAAATCTCGAGACCGAGATCTCGATCTTCTTCGAGAATCGAGAATCTCGATCTCGATATCTTCAAGAATGTTTTTTGGAATTACCGAGATTATCTGAGACCAATATATCTCGAAATCTCGATAATGAATCCTGCCTTATCTGTTTCTGATTCGGCGAACACCATTCCGCTCCATTAAATTAGAAATCTCAAAAAACTTTTTGAAAATTCAAAAAGCAGAAAGAAATTTAGGTAATTTTTGCTTACAAAAATCTTTAAAAAAATTATTTTTTTACAGTTTTATTGATATTTTTGTGTTTTTAAAACAAACTCTTTCCCGTAAAAATATTTAATAAAAATAAAAAATTGTGCGAAAAAATTTTGTTTTGATAGCTTCGAGTGGCGTTATGAGAAATGCGAAATGGCCAACGCAATTGGGTACAGTTACCAATTCATCAAGGATCTCAATGCTGACGCGATCATTGCAACTCCCTGTTTGGATGGTTGGTTGGTTTGGGGAAAATAAAAAGTTTATTATTTATAACATTTGTTATGCTATAATAAGAATTATTAAATTATTTTGATTATTTTTTAAAACATTTTTTTAATATATATTTTTGTTACAGTTCCCCCAGCGCTTGGTCATTTGGCCACCAATTATAACATACCGATGATTGTGTGGGGCCAAAGCATGTTATCCTCGTGAGTTTATTTGAAATAATTATTGTATATTTTATTGTAATAATAATATATATATAAGTATAATTATATAATGTATAAACATATAACACTGATTTATAGAATTGCAAATTCCAACCACGCAATTTATCCAACCATGCTCAACATTGTGCCAAACTACAAATAGTACGAATAAATATTCCAATTTTGATTATTTTGAATAAAAAAAATAAAAATTAATTATTGGATTTTGTTGAATTTCGAACTTACTACTTATTGTCAGCTTGGCCACTGGACTCATCCAAATGTTGATGTACTTCAATTGGACACAGTTTGCTGTGGTGGCCCAGAGTGATTATATCACTAACGGTAAATTTGTAAAAACCAATTATCCCCTAATCAGCTAATTACTGATTATATACATAGGTTGTTATCAACTTGGTCAAGATATCGACGTGAGTTGAGCCTTCTAACATAAAACATTTTTTGTTTCATAAATAATAACATTAAATTTAAAAACATATTTGTTGTATTTCCTCTAAAAGTCCCCCCGGGGAGATATTTAGATTTTAGAAGGAGGGGGGGGGGGACTTATATTTCAACCCAAAAATTTTTGGGAAAAATTTGAAAAAATAAATGTTTTTGTGAAAAATTGGAAGAAATTTCTCTCTTCTGAACCGCTAACATTTATTAATCCAGCATCATTGATCAGATCATTGTTTTAACTTAAAAACACTAATTTAAGATAAATATAATTAAAGTAATGTCTAAAATAAAATTTATCTGAATAAAATTTTTCAAATGGGTTCAAACTGCACCATCAAGGGGGAGATTTTAGAGGGGGAGGAGATTTTAGAGGGGAGGGGGGACTTATTTTTTCAATACCCCCTCTAGAGGGACTTAAGTTACCCCAAAGAAGGGGGGGGGGGACTTTTTAGAGGAAATACGGTAATAAATATTAATTTTAATTATTTTTTAATTTTAATTTTTTTCAAAATATTTTTATGGGTTTTAGACGGCCCAAAATGGCATACCGGGTTCAACACTCAGCTATCGAGTGCGCATCTATAACATGCAAACAACAGAAACAAGCTCCATCATACAGCAATTGCAGGCACGCGCGAGAAGTATGCAAAATTTAATTTAAATTTTTTTGAAATTATGTCTACTATAGATAGAAATATAATTTAAATAAAAATTAGTAAAAATTGGAATTTTGGATGGGGAAATGAAATTTTTGGAGAACATTTTTAGTGAGTGTTTTATCGCGAGAAAATACGATAACGATGAGAGGTACGGTATCCATCCATGGTTGGGTTGGTAACACAATTGGGCACCAGGGCTGTAACGGGACATGAAAAATTTCGGGATCGGGATTCGGGACGGGACGTCCAAGTTTTTCCGAATCGGGATTCGGAAATCGGGATTTCAAAAAGTTCGGGACCGGGATTCGGGACGGGACGTCCAAAATTTTCCAGATCGGGATTCGGAATTCTTGACGAAAAAAAACCAGGATTTGGGTTTCGGAATCGGGATTCGGGATGAAATAATTTATTCCAGGTATCAGTAATTGAAATCATAGATCGGCAAATTATAGTGCAAAAAATAGCAGTTTCTCCAAATTTTCTGCAGTTAAACTGTTTCGAAGACTAGTGAGTATTGCGCCAGCCGTTGAAAAAAGGCGTTCCGATTCCTGAGAACCAACTGGCGGCGAATTGTATTTTTTGAACAACTTCTGCAGCCTAGGCCACTTTTCGCCAATCACAGTTCAATATTTGCGCTCTTCGCCTATTTTTAAAATAAAAATTGAACAAGCTTTACACTTTACCCAAATAGGCATAGTTTGTTTTTCAGTTCAAAATAAAACCAAACTTATTCTTCAGTAACAGTTTTAGACATTTGTAACCTAAAATCTAATTAATCAAAATAACTAACGACAAAAAAGTGAATTGAATGTGAATGTGTTTATAGTAATTTTTATTATAAAAAACACATGAGACATTATGCCAAGCAAAAAATACTCCTACAAAAATGCCGGGATTCGGTTCGGGATTTAAAAAAAATCGGGACCGGCATTCGGGACGGGACGTCCAAAATTTTCCGGATCGGGATACGGAATTAGGGACGAAAAAAAGGCCGGGATTCGGGTTTCGGGAACCGGGATTCGGGAGTCCCGTTACAGCCCTGTTGGGCACCGGACCATAAATGAGGATAGAGAAACGATCTTGGCGTCAAAAAATTATCTACAATATGATAAAGCCAAGATTGGTCAATTCTGAACGATGTATGGGCAAAAAATAACGAATGAAAATTAATTTAAAAAAAATTTTTTTGTTTCTTTTTGATTTTTTCCAAAATTGGCCAATCGTGACCATTCTTATACATATCAAATTGTAGCTAATTTTTACTCTATTTTTGACACCAATATCGTTTCTCTAACTGATGAGCTGATTTTTTTGTTAAAACACCAAATCAAAATTCAAAAAATAATATTTAATAATATAAACTAATCTCCAACTTCCCATTGTCAGTCATTGTCATGTGCTTCGATGATCCCACCCAATTGCGCACCTTTGCTCTGCAACTGTTCGACAATGGAATGGCCACAAAAGTTTTTTGTTTTTGATTATTAGCCGTATAATTTTATATAAAAAATTGTATTTCCAAGGATTATGTGTACATCATCCCGGACAACGATTTGTCACAATCTTGTATGCTATTTTTAAACAGTTTTCGAAAGTATTCCATTTTTATTGGAGTATTTCTTCAATCCATTGAACAAAAAATAATCATTTGCTGAGTTTAAATAGAGGATTAATCGAAGCGAATTGCTGAATTGGTAGGGGAAGTGATCATCGCCGCGCGCTCATCACGCGAACTGCAACTTATTTTTTCTTATGGCGAAGCACTTTTTCCTTTATGCTCAATGGGTCGCGTCGTTCATCACTTTTGATAAATAAATTGAAATAATTTTCAACACAAAAATTCAATCACACAAATATTTCGCGAAAAAGAAAACCACGATTTTTTACATTTCCCATATTTCGTCGAGGTTGTGGAATTTAATTAATTAATTTTTTTTTCTCTATTTTGGCATAAACTTTACTCTTTTTTTGGCATAAAAAATACTTTTTTGGCTTAATACAAGAAGATGTTAAATTTAAAGCCTGCCGAACCGAACGATTTCGAAAATGGAAAACTAACAATTTTTGTGATTTTTAGTGCCTTGTTTTTTCATTGAGAGTGAAATATTATTTTCAGAATTAACTGGTTAATTTCAAAATTATCCAATTTTCAGAATTAGCTGTAACAGTTATAAATCTTTCGAACCAATTTATTTTGGGGATTTTTATGAAGGAAATGTTTTCGCTGCAACATTTTTTTGAAATTAAAATTTCAAATCTAACGTTAGTTGATCATCGTGAAATTCATATCATAAAAAATACAAAAATAATAATAAAAAATAAAAACAGAAAATTAATATAAAAAATATTAAAAATAATAATTATATTAAAAATTTTTAATATATAATAAAAAAATCACTTTATACATATTTAATAAATTCAAAATGCATTCAAATTATTTTTTAGTCAACCTGTCGTTGTTACCGTTTTGGTTCCAGCAGAGGTGATTAAAATGACATTATATTAAACAAGAAATAATGGGGTAAATTCTTCAAAAAAGGCTTAATTTGAAATGTGGCATTATTAAACGCTCGATAATTTGATAGAAATTAGAAAAAAAATCAAAATTTTCAAATTTTTTATTATTATTCATAGTTCATAGAATAAAAAAGAAGCCTTTTTAAGAATTGCCCTCAAAATTAAAATGTTCAACTTTTAAATCGGCCACTCGGACCCCGGCAAAATCCATCGTCGAAAAAAGCGATTTCGGAGATGGATGGGGTCCAAAGCTTTTTTAATTTCAATAAGGCTGTTTTTTTCAAAAATAATCGATTAATAATGATATTTATTGAATACTGTACGACTGCTATACGCACTGCGATACGTGTACTGTATCTCTTGAATACTGTTATTGGTTGTGATGGTACTGTATTGTATTGTATGGTAGTGATTGAATACTGTACTGTTTGTACTGTAATGGTAGTGATTGAATATTCTATCCCAACAAATTACAGTCGCAATGGTTCTGCATTTGTGCCGGATGGAAGAAACAATGATGCGGCAGCTATTGGGAATTTTTGTTTCTGGGTACTGTACAAAATTGGACAAAAAATAGAATATCGGGAACAAGGGGCTGGATAAAAATCGGAAAAAAATAAATCCCTAATACGAAAATTGAAAAAAAAAATCCGAAAAAGATATAAGAAATCGCCAAAACTTGCGAAATTTCACGAAATCCAAAGTAAGAAATCTGAAATTTAAAAATTCAACTCTAAAACAATGGGAGTGAGATGAATTGTCTTTTTATTAATATGAGGTTTCCTCGAATTTTTTTATGATTTTTTCTAAAAAAATAAATTATTGGTTGGAAAAAAAATCGTAAAAATTTCGTAAAGATCATGTGATTCCACGAAAACTAAGTCCGGAACACGATATTGTCAAAAATTCAGAATTTCGCGAAATAAAATGAAATCCGAATTGTTCAGCTCTGATCAGAAAGTTTAACAAAAAGTTTTCACTTTTTTAATTGTTTTTTATCAAAAATCTGAGAAAAAACATTTAAAAAACATTAAAAATGTGATGTATTTTCCTAATAAATGAATTCAAAAAATTACATTTTCAAGTGGCACTATGACACCGAACTTTCGACAGTGTATCAACAACAGGCATACGGTTTCTACGAAAGGGTTTTGGCACGAACCTATGATTGGCCCTTTTATTGTTCAACATCGGAGTGTGCAAATGTTGGGAATGTAAGTAAATTAAAAACACAAATAGAAAATTTCTAAAAATTGAAAAAAAAATAATAATTTTAAAAAATTAAAAAAACATTAAAATTTTAAAAAATTGAAAAAAATTATAGGGATCCTTTTATGCGCCACTCCTCTACGATGCAGTATATATCTATGGAATGGCATTGAACCAAAGTTTCGCACAATTTGGAGGACAAATCCGACCGGAAATCTACCGCAATGGCACACTTCTTTCGCTGAGCAACAAAAAGACATTTATGGGTTGGCTCATTCAAAATAAAACAAAAAATTATAAAAAATATTTTTAAATCAATTGCTGAATAAGATCTCGTTTGAGGAGGTCAAATTTTCATCGAAAAATATAGGTCTGAAATCTGAATACCGAAACCTTTAGTTTAAGAAATTCGAAAACCGAAAATTGGAAAAAATCTAATTTGTGAAGATTCAAATTTTTTGAATTTTTAAAAATTCAGATCTCTAGCTTACGGTATTCAGACCCCTATTTTTCAATAAAAATTTGACCTCCGAGAAAAACAGTAGAAAAAATGTTTTCTTAACAGCTTAAAATGATACAAATTTGGATTTTTCGATTAAAAATGTCAACGTTATTAAGAATTGTATGTATTTAAGGAATGTCTGGATATGTGGTGGTGGAAACTGATCAGAACAGTCGCGTGTATGTGCTGTCCAATCAAAATGGAACTGAAATGCGGATTCTGTTACAGTTGGCAATAATGGACGGAAAAGCGGTGAGCTCTTAATGTGCCTTTTCCAACAAATTCTCCCAAACAAGCAAAAAATCCCAAAATTTCAAAAAAAAATTGCAGTTGCAATTTCCTAATTTATCAAAGTTCGTTCGTCAAAAGAAATGAAAAATAAAACAAAATCCACTGCAAAATGCTCTCCAAATATATACTAGTTTTCATATTTTGAAAAGTTACTATTTATTATTATGAAATCCTAAATTATTATTATTATTTATTTTAGACCATTTTGAGGAAAAATTATAGTAAAAAGGCACATTACCCTCGGATTTTGGTTATAACTTATAACGGTTTTTGGACCGCGGGTTTTTTCGGTTATGGACTACGGTTACCGGAATGCTTTTTGGTTTTTAGAGGATTTTACTTTTGGGAAAATTTTTTAAAAAATAATAAAAAAAAATTAAACTCTATAAACATGTAAAAATTTAATATATATGTTACAGTCAATTTTGAAAATTAGCCAATTTTGAAAATGACTAGTCAATTTTGAAAATTGACTGGCTCGGGTAGTTAATTTTGAAATTTTCAAAATTGACTAGTCATTTTCAAAATTGGCTAATTTTCAAAATTGATTGTAACATATATATATTTTTTAAAAATTGACCAAAAATTTAGAATGGAAGAAATTTTACCCGGTTTGCCTGTTTTCGGATTTGTCAGTTTTTCGATGCCACGTTTCGATTTTAGTCCAAAAAGAGAGTTTTTCATAAATTTGCTTAAAAAAGTAAAATTTAAAAAAAAACAATAAAAATGCAGAATGTGACGATGAGAGATGGTAGTCAATATTTGTGGACAACCCGCGATGGTGTCATTCCTGAAGCTATACCCGAATGTGGTTTTGACGGGAATGGCTGTACGGTATCCGTGTTTGATCTCTACAAGGTTTCGCCACGATTTCCTCAGCTATTTTTTTTTACCAAGTTTTCCTTCCTTTCTAGGGCTATTTTCTGGCGGCCATCCTGGTGTCTGTGATCATCATTGCTGTGAGCACATATTTCATCGTGTACCTGATACAGTAATGGCTTTCTGATCAGAATGTTCATTTTTAAATTGATTTTCTTTGCATTCAGCTCCAAAATTATCAACAAACGAAACAGTAACCTGCTTTGGCAAGTTCCCTTTGTGTTGTTGAAACGAGTCAAACAAAAAGTAAGTGGAACACCATGTTCATTTGGTTAAATTAGTTGTTCTGTTCGAGACTCTCGACTCGAGAAATTTCTCGGATTTTCGGGGTCTCGAGTCTCGGGCCCAGGTCTTGACTAGTCGAGACTTTTTTACACCCCCTAAAGATTCGATTTTTGGCAACATTTTAAAAATTTGGGACAATATTTTGACAATTTTTCTGAAAACTTTTGCAAAATAAATTCAGCG
Source organism: Rotylenchus robustus (assembly GCA_034700465.1). NCBI lineage: Eukaryota > Metazoa > Nematoda > Chromadorea > Rhabditida > Hoplolaimidae > Rotylenchus > Rotylenchus robustus. The sequence continues at coordinate 2,875 of JAQIYK010000727.1, read as the reverse complement.
TTTTACTTATATTATAACACTTTAATCATCTGTTTTTTTTAAATTCTACAAAAAATCTCCAAAAATTTAGGACTCGAATCGAGAAATGTCTCGTTTTCGAATTTCACGTTTTTTTCTCTCGTTAGACTTTCGTGGTTAAATCTCGGTCTCGAATCTCGGGGTTTTTGCAGTAAAACACAGCTCTATAATTTAGGGTTGGATCTCGCATCTTTGTGTCCCGTGTTTTACGGTGATGGGAATAGCCGGAATCCGATAGGGAACATAGGGAGGCACCTAAAAATGAAAACTGAAAATGGCACAATTTTTTCAAAAATTATTTTTTGGTATCTTTTTGTCATTTTAAAAAAATGAGCCATCTTTTAGTTTTTTTTTCAAAGTCAGGAACCCAGTTATTGGTACTTAAAAAAATCACAATTCATTTTTGAGCACATTTTCTCGAAGTTTCGAGCATTGAAATTCGAGGGTAAAAAATTTCTAGTCAAACTTCGAAATTTCTGCACAACCCTATTTTCCGAGGAAAAAATTGACTAAAACTGGCAAAAATCTGAAATATTAGAAAGGAGCAAAAAACAAATTAATGAAGTACCCTTCTTTGGGGAAAATAAAATAAAATAGTTCTAAGGAGATTGCGCCGAGTCAGTTTCTGAGTTTTATCAAACCTAATGTATTTTTCGGGATGGGGGGGGGTAAACCTATTATGGATAACAACCTTATGAATTATGTTATTCATAATATTTCCTTCCCGATGCTATATACCAGGGATGCCGCCGATTTGCTTTGGAAAAAATCGGAAATCGGAAATCCGAGGGGTCCAAAAAATTTCGGAAATCGGAATTCGGAATTCCGTTACCAAAAACTACCGGAAATCGGAAAACGGAAATCGGAAATCGGCGGCATCCCTGCTATATACTATATATCAGGACTGGATATCGTGCCCAAAAACGATACGATAAAGATACTATTATACGATATCGAAAAAAACGATACGATTAAAAATACGAAACAGGATATGGCAAAAAAGTACGATAAATACGATACGATATCCAGCTCTGCTATATATCCTATGCTATATACCTATCAGCAACATCGTTGGGGTTTAAAAATCTCATTTCAGCAAACCGGTACAACACCAGCAGAACGAAGTCAACATTCACTGAGCTCCAACCAAACAACAGCAACCACCTCAACCCAACTCACAATGGACAGTTTGGCCAACTCAAAACATTTTGCGCTTTACGCATACAACGGAGAAAAGGTGTAGCAAAAGTTGAAATTTTTAGAATTTGAGTAATTAAAAAAACTTTGATTTTGGAAAATTCAATTTTTTCAAAAAAAAATTGGGACTCATTTATATAAGCGTAGTGAAAAAGATAAAAAAAAAGGTCGAAAAAGTTTAAAAAAACTGTTTTTTTCCAAATTTCCAATAACCATGGGCCGGCCTATACCTTGGATTTTCAAAATTTTCGAATTTTTTCAAATATTTGTTTCTTCAAACAATGCTGCCTAGTAGATCAGTTGGAGCATCAAAAATGAACACCCTTTTCAAAATTGAAAACTCGAAGCATAGGTCTAGAGCCTAGGTGTCAGAAATTTTTAAAAATGAGTTTCGTTTTCGGATTCACAGGTTCAGGGATCAGGGTTACGATACGCAGATTCATTTTCGGATTTCGGGTTCTAGTAGTTGGAAATTTGAAAAATAGGTAGGTTTCATTTTCGGATTACACATAAATTTTTTATTACCAGACAAATTTTCGAAAACCCAACTGATTGGTAATTTTTTTTTTAAATTGAGACCCCAGAGATTTATATTTTTTGTATAAATTAAAAAATTAAGTGCATTGTCTGTAAACATGTTCCCTCACAATTGGTCGAGCTCTCCGAAACGGACATGGCCGAGTTTCGTACGGTAGATTGCACTCTTACGAACTATAATATTTTCTTATGAAATATAAATTTATAAAAAATGTATATTCATTATATTGGATATGAGCTATGATTGTATAATTTGTGTCATTTTCAAGTTTGATTTTAAACATTAGTGCGTATTATTAACTTTTTGCCATTTTCAGCGGATTTTTAAAAATTTATTAAAAAAATCAATGGGTGATTTTGATCAGGTTTGAAAGTGTGAATCGGGCAAATCAAGGGTCGATCTGCAATAATATTTTTTGTTTCGTTATTAGAAAAAAGAGAAATTTGAAACCCCTAGCTTTCTGTATTCGGATCCTTAGTTTTCGTTGAAAATTTGAAATGAGAAAAATTTCAAAAATAGATTTTCTTCAAGCATTAAAATTGTACTAATAAGATTATATTTTTTGTTTTAAAAATTGCAAAAAGTAACATTAATTTTGTGAGTTGGAGTTGGGACACATCGGCACTAGTAAGAAATCACCTCCGAATAAAAAAATATTTTTGAAAATTTTCTAAAAAATATCAAATTTTTTCGGAAAATTTTGTAAAAAAAATATCAAATTTTTTCGAAAAATTTTGTAAAAAAAAATAAATTTTTTAGTGTATGTGCTACAGCACTGAATGCTGGAAATTAAAAATATTTTTGAAAATTTTCTAAATACTTTATTTATCAAATTTTCTAAAACAAAAATTTATCAAATTTTTTCTGAAAATTTTGTGAAAATTTTTTTTTAGTGTTTTTTATAGTTTAATGATGAAATAAAAAGAAAAAAATCTTTGAAAAAGTTAATTTGGGGGGTGATTTCTTACTAGTACACCCCTCTGGATGGATCGGCAAACCGACATTTGAGGTCGAGACTTTTGAGGTCCCGACATTTGAGGTCGAAACTTTTGAGGTCCCGACTTTTGAGGTCGACAAATGAGGTCGACAAATGAGGTCGAGACTTTTGAGGTCCCGACATTT
>JAQIYK010000726.1:0-12390 GCA_034700465.1 Rotylenchus robustus | reverse complement strand
TATCAATGATGGTAATGGTAACAAATGGTATCCATTTTTGGCTCCGGCTATACACCCTTAAAGATGGGAAAATTTTAAAAATATTTTTAAAAATTGACCAAAAAGTTCAATTTTCTTAAGGAAATGTGACTAATATTTAAAAATTCTTCCGGCAGCACCTATCGGCACTGCCAAACACCTTCATAATGTAAGCCGGAGCCGAAAATTTCAGAGGGGTCGGAGCCGGAGCTAGAGCCTGAGCCGAAAATTTTGTTAGGTCAGAGCCGGAGCTGCAAAATGTCCAATACCCAGCACTGCTTGCGATCCGATGGATTTTTAATTAATTCAAATATTCACTTCTCATCAGTTGGTTATTAAAAATGCTATTATTCCAGCCTTGATTAGTATGAAACAGTGTCGAATAATTTTTTTGCATTTTTTAGTTTTCCAAATTTATTTTCCCCAATTTTAACTTTGCATGTTATACTTCCACCGCCTTCCAAAGGAAAAAATACAATAAAGAAAAAAGAGAGGAGAGGGACAGACGAATGTTTTTTATTCAAATTTGAACAATGGCGCTTCGTATTCACATTCTTTCACCGATTCGAATCCCTTGGGTGCCTTTGGTCACATCAGATTTAACGCTTTCTTCTAAGCATGCAAGAGATGGGCGAGAACTTAAATGGATTTAAAATGTTAAAAATAGCAAATAAATTATTAGAATAACCTTTTTAAATTTAACTAATGTATATGCGTATGTTGTCATTCTATGTTTGTGTTTGTTTGAATTTTTTGCAATTTCGCTATGGAAAAATAAAATTTGAATAAAACTGATAAAAAATTCGTTTTGAGAACGTTTTCGGGTAAAATATAAAAAATTTAGTGTAAATTGGAGATTATTTTTTTATCATTTTTCTGATCGCCGAAATTCTCGCCAGATTTAAATTTATTAATTTTTTAAATAATTATTTTAGATTATTTTTTTATCATTTTTCTGATCGCCGAAATTCTCGCCATATTTAAATTTATTAATTTTTTAAATAATTATTTTTTGTATTCACCTCGCATTGCTCCCAGCCATGCTCAAAATCACGCCTTTTTTCATCCCGCTTGGACTAAATACAAATAAAATAAATTTAACAAATTAAATTGTTTAACCTGTACTTTGGATGATGAAAATTTCGGGACTTGGTTCGGAATTTTGTCCAAAAAGTTTTGCGAGGCATCAAAGAATTGGCGTTGCTGGTTCAGTTTCAGCCATTCCTCCCAATTTCCAAGTGCGGCATTGTTGTGTCCATGGTCGGCTAAGGGCATCAGAGCAGCATCGGAATCCTATTTTCAATTCAAAAATTAATTGTGAAAGTAAAAAAGATGTTTCAAATTAGATTTTTGATTGTTTTTCAAAAATTCCAAAATTTTCTGATAAAAATAGAAATTTTCTTACAAAAGTGCAACAACAGAGGGCGAACAAAAACACGACTATAAGTCTTCCGGTGGAGTTCATTTTGTTGATTCCGTTTATTATGAATTCTGCTGCTGAAATTACTGCGGTGGTCTAAATGTGTTAAATTTTTTAATCATGGAGGGCAAAACTCGCGAATCTAGCTGTTTTCCAAAAAAAAATTAAAAAAGGAAAAAAGGTAAAGAAAGTAATTTTTTCCAATATTTACTAGAAAATAAACTAGATCTTCGAATACCGTATTTCCTCCCCCCCCAAAGGGGGGGGGAGCGTCAAATGGAGGAGGGGGCGTTTATTTTCTAAAGAATTTTTTTTTCGGAAAAGGACGAAAATTTGACAATTTTTGCCAAAAAAGTGCGATTATTATGTAAATTATGTAAATTAATAAATTCGTATCTATGGAATCGCCCTAGTTTTATTTTTAAAAATTGAGACTTTAGTTTATTTTTAGTTCCCTCGAATACTTCCAAACAATTTTTAAACACAAAAAGGCAAAAAAATATTTTACAAAAATTAGAAATTGCAAATATACCCTGAAATGAATAAAGAATGAGAATATGGAAATATAAAACAAAAAATAAATATTCCAACACACAAAATAATAAGTTATTCATCCAACACTTTTGCCCATCGGCAAAATGTGACCATCCTGCCCGGGGAAAAGACAGAATATTTATTCATTTAATGGATGGCCCTTCCGGTCCCTTCTGGGAATTATAAGCTAAGTGCATGACAATTGGCCAAAAAATAATTGGCCAAACCCCAAAAAATTGGCCAAATCAACAAAATAATTTTGTTGGAAGACGCGATTTCTTGGCTTTACAAATGCCATTCCCTAGATTAAGCTAATTGAAACAAAAAATGTGGACATATTTACGTAATTTTTGTAGGGAAATTGACAAAATCAGTGCATTTGAAGATTAAAAAAGGCAATGGACAAATAATGTTTTGATGCAGTTGAGATGAAAATTATAAACAAAAATACAAATTAATTTTCTAAAAAAAACATTTTTTTTCTAAAAAATAATTTTTTATTTTATTTTTTTTTCTTAATATTATTGTTTATTTAAAACAAAAAAAGTGTTTTTTAAATTGCTGGTGCCGACTCGGGAGCTGGAGCCGGAGCCAAAATTTGAAAAGGGTGGAGCTGAGAATTTCGAGGCCGGGCCGGCTCCGGAGCCGGCACCAGCAAATTAAAAATATCTTATAATTGTACAAAGCGATTTTCTGGCTCAGAGATTGTCTAAAAATCACATTTTTGGCTCTAAAATATCCCTAAAATGCTTTTTCATTCAAATAGCGCAAAAATGTTATTTTAATCAAATTCGAAAAACAACATTAAAAATAGATATTTTGAGGCAAATACAAACACTAAAAATCGAATTTTCCGACCCCCAGACCCGGAAAAAATGTCCCGGACCAGAGCTGCTGGAGCCGGGTTCAAAATATGAAAAAAGCCGGGGCCCGGAGCCGGTGCTGAAGCCGAAATTTGAAAATGCCAGAGCTCGGCGGAGCCGGAGCTGAGAAATTTGCCGAGGAATAGCACTGTCTAAAAGCTGTCTTGTTGGAAAGTATAGGTTGTAGATTCAATTCCTACTGTATTTTTTCATTTCTCTAATGTAGACAAAATACACAAATGAAAAGTAAATTGAAAGGATTGGATTTAAAATATTAAAAAAACTAATTTTAGGTTGGTAATAAGTAATTTGAGTGTGTGTGGGCTGAAAGGTAATTATTGGTGACCTTTTTAAAATGCCATGAATGAATGAATGAATTTTCGTTCACCTTTCCATTCCCTAATAGATGCACTAATATCTACCCTTGTCCATCTGTTTTTGTTTGTTTAAAAGAAAAGTACCACACATCTTAGTACATTATCCCCAGGCCCCTTTGGGGGCTGGGGTAGTTAAAAGTTGAAACGATTTTTTGCCGCCAGTTGAGTTTCGTTTCGGTGGAATTTCAAGTCCTTCATTGGATTCGGTTGATTCAAACTCAACTACCTCCCCAATTTGTAACGGCTGGACCGTTACGGGGCTCAAGCGCTGAGGTTGGAGCCTTCACACGCCCCCTTGCGGCCTCCGCAGTGATAAAACGCTTACGCGGGGGTTCAAGATCCTCCTCAAAAGTCCTCTGAAAGTTGCACCTGTAGCTCAATCGGTTAGAGCATTGACACGGTTTGCCGGGGATGCAGGTTCGAGTCCTGCCGGGTGTCCAATTTTTCATGACTTTTCTTTTTTTATTAATTATTATTTTAATTCACCAACCAAGATCCATTGTGTTATTTTATTTTGATGTAATGAACGAAAAAATGAATTCATCAACATCTAAACCTGTTGCTACTGGTCAGAACACTCCGCTTTCAAACTTTGCAACGAAATCCACTGGTTCCGGGTCTGGGAACACGAGAACCCCATACCATCAGCAAAATAATGGAAGCGAAAATCGGGCTCGATGTCACACGGACAGCATTCTTCACAATTTTATAGCTGAGGGAATCAGTGCTGATTCAATTGATACTCCTTATCTTCCATACAAGTAGGTTTTTTTGAAAATTAAGTTCCAAGTTTGTTCAGGATTTTAAGACCGATTCCATTTAATTGGGTTGGTTTTGAACAAAGTGATTTTTAAATTATTGAGAATTTCTAAAAAAGACGATTGTGAGCTTTAAATAAAACTTAAAATATTTTTATCTAATTAAGGAATAGGCTCTATGAGCTGTTTTCGTTGATTGAAAAGGAAATGGATGCTCTTTACGCCGAGAACTGCACATGTAATTAATTCATTTTTTGAAAGTCCAAAAAGAATATTTACAGTACGAGCTCGATTGGATGCTCAGGCAGGGGACATTTCTGTAGTAGAACAGGAAACACCAGTGAGAATGGGTCATGCTACCAAAAATATGACGAGTGAACTTGATCAGAAGCTCTCAAACTGTGCCAAGAAAAGTTGATTATTACAATTATAAATAATTATATATGATTTACCATCGAAATATATTTTATATAGGAAATATAAGGTGTTAAACGAGGCAAAGATATTTAAAATGCCAAGATGTAATGGCATTAAAATAAAAATTGATGTGTTGTTGACCGAAAAACGGTTTTAGTCAAAAACGAAAATTGCAAAAAATAAAGGAAAAATACCCAAGGATCTAGTTTAAAATCTTCGAAAATTTTTCTCATGTTTTTAAATTGAAATTTATGCACAATAATTTAAGGCTCACAAAGCAGACAGCAGAGATGGAAGTCGGCTTTCAAAAATCCATCCGGGAAATTAGCATTGAAAGTCAGCGCCAATTTCCCGGAATCAAAGCACAAATTTATGCAAACTTTCAAAGGGCATACAGACGGAGTTTGGCACGTGTGCACTGCTCAAATTGGTACCACAGCCCAAGTGGTAGCTAGTGCAAGTGCAGGTAAAGTAATTTGGTTGTTTCTCTTTTTGATGCTTATCCTGTAAAAGCTTGGCCCTTTTTTGTTTGGAAAAACATTGGGGTTAAATGTTGGTTTTCCAAAATTGGAATAACAAGGGTTGGTTAAAGTAATTGTATATAGCTTTTTCCAGAGTTTTTTTTTGCAAAATGAATTTGAATATTTTAAAAGTTCAGATCATTCCTCCAAAATTTGGTTGGCCGACCATTGCTCACATCCACTCGTCAGCTATTCTGGCCACAAGGGATCAATTAATTCAGTTTCGATTCGTCCCGAATCTAATCGTGCATTTTCCGCAATTTACGGCAAGCATCTGACATTGCTGACCTGCAGCGGAGACCGTACTGCGCATATTTGGCGAGTTAATGTTGAGGAATTGTTGGAGAAGCGAAGAGAAAAGGAAAATGGTTGGCCTTTTCTTTTATACATTTATTTCAATTCAAACAGACACATAGCACAAAAATATTTAAATTAAGTTAAAAAAGTAAGGATTCAGCAAAAATATCAATATTGTAAAAAACAGGATGGGATTCTATATTAGATGAAACTTAGAAATTTACACTTTTTGTGAACCGGATCTGGGACCGAAAGTTTCTGTATCGGGAATTAGAAGTAAATTTTACTCGATTTTCAATATATACTGTATACTATAATCTGCCATATTTGATATGCAATCTTTAGATGAGGTTGTTCTGCAACAAATTCAGCAGCCTGTTATGCGACTTACAGGTAGAGTTCTCAGTTCTGTATAATTACAATGCTAATATTTGCCAATATGTCATTATTTGTTTCATTTTTCTCACAAAATTAATCAATTGGTTTACTACTTAATTCGTAATTGCACAATATTTACGTCTCACTTTATAGGGCATTCGGATGCCATAATGGCTGGAGATTGGCTGATCGGTGGTGAACAGATTATTACAGCTTCATGGGATCGGACTGCAAATCTGTTCGACGCAGAAAGCGGAAAGGCACTCAAAGTACTTTCAGGTGTTCCATTTTATGGGTTTACACTAATACTAACATTAAGATAAGATAAAAAAATCAATAAATGTTAAATTAGTATGAATACAGAGTAAGCCTCTTTAAGGACATGATCAGGAATTGACTAGTTGTTCTGCACATCCTACACAAAAATTGGTGGCTACAGCAAGCAAGGATTACACGTTTCGACTCTGGGATTTTCGCGATCCCATCCATTCTGTTGCGGTCTTTCAGGGTCACAATGAGTAAGTTTTTTTGTTGTTCGTTGTTGTTATATTCGTGTTGGCATGTTAAGCTCGGTTACTTCCGTTCTGTTTTCCACGCTTCACCATATTGTGTCTGGAAGCGATGACAGGACTGTCAAAGTGTGGGATCTTCGCAACATGCGTAGTCCTATATCTGCTAATCGATTTGACAGTGCAGTAAGTACATATTACGTTATTATTATTAGTATTATTTCACACATTTTATGCATTTCACACATTTTATGCATTGAATCAATTCCAGACCAATCGTATTTCAATATGTACTACCAAAAATTTGCTCGCAATTCCGCTGGACAATCGCAACATTTATGTGTACGATCTGAATGGGAACAGGCAAGCAAGAATACCGCGCAGTACAGGAAAGGTGAGCATTTAATATTGTTGTCAAGCCCGTACCCAGAAAAAAAAATCAGAGAGGAGAAACACATGTATGGGATTTTTGGGTCCGAAAAACTCGTTTTATAGAAGTATATTTTTCTTAATTTTTTTGCAGTGTATTTTTCATTTTTTTTTTGTAAAAAACATATTTTTGCTCATTTTGGGAGAATTTTTTTTTGATTATTTTAAAGCAAAAAAAAACATCGGTTCGAAAGGGAGTGGTTTACTGCTAGACCCGAATATGGTCGGATCGAATATCTGACTTTTACGAATGGTCGGCTAACAATAAGCAAATCAATTCAGTGCCACCACCGGTCGGTCAACGCTTGTGCTTGGCTCTCGGAACATCCTCTGAACAATTTGATAACATGCGGATTTGACAAGCAGATCATCGGGTGGCGAGTCCATTTGCCACTTTCGGCTGGTGCAAGAAGCTAAACCCATAAAACCTTTATTTATACAATATCAGATGTCAAACATTAGTGTGCCCACATCTTGCCAATCGGGCTCATCAACTTTTTTGACATTACATCCAAAAGAATCTCTAATCTATCACCTACCAATTCTGCTATAGCTTTTATTTTCTTATTTTCATTTTTACTAATTTGTGCAAATAGGTACTGTGCATTCACACATTTACATTTTTGAACAAGAAAATACAATAAAAACATTGCATATAAAGTAATAAAGTTAGCAATATGCTATTTGTATTTAATGTTGACACTTGAAAGCGGTTTATTTTAATCGTTTGTTATACCGTATATTATTTTTTAAATTTTGTATACCTGAATACTGATTGAATACGATCATCACCGATGTCGATTCAACGCATCAACAAAATTATTCTGAGGGTTCTTAACGAGGTTGTTTCTATTTTTAAATAATTATTAGTTATTTATCAGTGTTTTTTAGATAATTCTTCGCTCAAAAATTCAAGCTCTGACAAAGTTCCAAGTTGCTCAAAAATTGACTGCGAATGTTTTGCCAAAAATTGGCGCTCAGGCCACTAAACAAACAAAGTCGCCGCTGCGAAAGATGTTTTTCAAAGGAGTAAGTTAAAATGAGCCATAATGGCCAAATTAAAGCAAGTTTTCAACTATTAGGGAAAAACTAAATGCCACGCAATAGCACAGTAAAGTGTAAGAAGTAAGTAAGCACAGTAACAATAAGTTAGTTGAAAAATAAAAAAGGGCCAAATAATGGTTAAAGTTTTGCCCTATGCTACGAATTATTTAATCCAAATTCGGCCATTTGAACTCAAAGGGCATTTTACTTAAAATGTTTAGTTTCGCACATTTCGACAACGCCACCAATTGCTCCGGCCATTCACAACCTTGCATTCCCATCAGAATCGCTTAAGGGACTTTGAAAGATCACGGGGTTTTTTGGTCTTGCAAAGTTCGCAGAAACGGGATGTGCTGGAGAGAGTCAGGGTTAGTTTTGGATATAGAAGAATGGCAACATAATTAATACTACGCTTCAGCATCTGTTTGGAACCAATCTTCGTTACAATCAAGCTTTGGCAGTTGTAGAAATGCCTGAAAAACTGGATGGATACGAAATCGGTTATCAATGAATACCAGGGGCGTCGCCAGAAAAAAATTTCGGAAGGGGCTGAACGGCCAAATTTTTTGGCGACCTTTTTTTATTCGCACCGAAAAGTCGATTTTTAGGGGTGCATTTTTGTATTTCACCAAAACTCGATTTTTAGGGGTGTATTTTAGTTTGTGAGCTCAATTTTTATAGTTTCGCAGCGCCGACAGGCGCCGCGGCGAAAAATTTTCGCGATATTGAAAACAAAAGTGGGGACCCTATTAAAAAAATTTAATTTTTGGCATTTCGGGGGGGCTTCATCAGCCCCCCCATAGCCCCCCTGGCGACGCCACTGATGAATACAAATTGAAAACAATATAAGTAAATAAAGTTTTTAGGCAATTTCATTGCTAAAGGTTGTAACGGAGCAGTGCACGAATTAAGGCTACAAAAGGACAAAGATCGTAATGAAATGGAATATTATGCGGGGAATCTTGGGAAGGTTATAAATATTATAAACGTCATTTGCATATAAGTATAAGATTTTCGAATCTTATTCATGCTCACATTAATTTTCATTTAAGAGATTCACAATGGCACTAAAAATAATGTTCAACTACAATTTTGAAATGCCGGAACATGTTCTTTGGCGAGAGATGGGTCCCGAACTTGTGCCGCTTGCACCACTACCAAAGGCATCATTTGGGAAAATGAAAAAGTGAGGCGACTCTTCTCGAAAAATTGCTTAGAAAACGTCTAGTAAAATGCTAAATTTAGTATCAGAACCCTTCCTCAATCTCATCCGAACGTTATAAAAATATACACAGCTTTTGTGGATAGGATGCCTGCAGCTGATCTACTTCCCGGGGCTGACCAACATTATCCAGATGCCTTGCCGAGAATACAAGATTATAAATTGCTCAGCGAACCAAAAACCTTGCATGTTGTGATGAAGCGGTAAAGGGCTACTCGATAGTTCGGAACGAGTGAAGACAAAAATGCCACAAAAAAATTATCCAAAAATTTCAAAAACAAATGAAAAACATGTTTTCTCGTCGTCTCCAACTGTCGTGCTATATGGAATATATTATACTATTTTTGGATCCGTTATCCTTTTTAGTTATCGGATGACTTTACACTACTATTTGAAACTCAATGAAAGAGGACGAGGAGATCAATTGGTGCATCGTCTTCTGTTTGGTCAACTATTAGAAGCGGTTGCTTACCTGCACAGCAATCAGATTTGCCATCGGGTGAGAGGCAAAAAGTTGAGAGTGGACTTTGGTTTGGCATTTAGCCCAATTCGTTGAAAACTTTCAAAAAAATACTCAAAGATATTTTTTTCATTTCAATCCGATTTTACTCATATTTTTATGAAAAAGAAATTTCATTTAACTTAAAATCATTTTATTTCGAGTAAATTTCGAAAAGCTTACCCATTTTCGAATAAAAATTAAAGAATTCCGACGAAATTTCATTTTTGTCCGCTCTTCTAGCAAAAGTAAAAAATAACATTTAGGATATGAAGTCTGATAATATATTGCTGGACTTCGACACCGATGGTATTTACTTCATTTTTATTTTTTATTTTCAAATAAATGAAATTTAGATGAAATACCGCATCTTGTGCTCAGCGATTTTGGCTCAGCACTTGCAACGGGAGATTGGAATATGTTGTATGACGACGATAGCATAGATTTGGGAGGAAATCTTGCGCTAAGAGCACCCGAAATTCGATGTGTTTTGCCAGGTCCAAATAAAATTGTGAACTTTGAAATGTGCGACACTTGGGTGGCCGGAACTCTTGCCTATGAAATTTTTACTGGGTAACTTTTTTAATAAAAACTAAAAACAATGGTTAATTTAGGGAGGGGATACGCGCTACTCGCGGTATCCCGGTCAAAAAATCGGGAAAAGATAAATTGGAATTAGTATAATTTCATTGGAAAACTGGTAGATTTTCTTAAAAGCTCCAAATTTTGAAAGGAGGATATTTTTCTAACCAGTAAAACCCTAGATTATCCCTGATTATGGCAAGGACTTGCAATGTAATTACGTTTTTTACGCATGCACTATCTCGTTAACGTAAAATGAATGTAATTTTTGTATTTTCTTATTTCTTTTCCGCCACACTATTTCTTTTTTCCTCACACTGTCTGGCATTTTCTTTTCTTATTTTGTTTTTCTCTTTTGTTCATAAAAAACGTAATTAACATAATTACATTTCTTTTTCTCTGTCAATGTAATTACGCCGCAATTCCCTGCTCTATCCCTGATTTACAATGGTCTAGTAAAATTAAAATTTTAGGTTAAATCCGTTTTACTTCGTTCTGAGCAGCGACAAATACTCACTATCGGACCTGCCTCCGCTCCCTTTGATCACCATTGAACCGATCAAAAGAATTGTCGAACAAATGCTCTCCATCGACCCCAAAGATCGGCCGAAGCCGGCAGTGGCTGCAAATGTTATTGCCATTTCACTACTTCGATTTGGGCAAGATGTTCGTACATTTCTCCAAAATTGCGGTGTTGAACTGAGTTGGTCCTTTGATCATTTATGCTCTACATTGTGCACCACATTGTATAAGGTTAGTTGATAAAAGATAAAACTAATAAGTTGAATAAGATTTACAGAAATAAAGTTAAAAAATTCATTTACTCCTTCATTAGTTAGGGGTATTTATACATCGAAGAAAAAGATTGATTGAACGTTTGAACGGAAATATATTTCCATCAAAGTTTGATTTTCTACCGAGAAAGTTTCCATTCTCTTCAGCTAAGTGAACAGGCTGAGAACAAGCTAAGTCTGACAGAATTTTACGCCGCCGAAACAATTGTTTAACGACTCATTGGCCCAACAAAAATTAGCGACGCTGAACTGCAAGTACACACATTTTTAAATTTCATGCAATTAAAAAGACAACAAATGCCATTTTTTACAATCATAGTATAATATAATTTTTTGTGTAACGAAAACATTTGGAGAGGCAAGTGCACATGCACAACCTTAAACACCCACCGATCTATCGAATTCTTTCATCATGTGATTTAAAAAACAATAAATTTAAGTAACCATTAACCAATAACTTTTGAAAGCTCCTAAAAATCTGTCTATGAAAATTGTGCTAACTCCCCGTTTCCTATAAGCATTGTCAAAAATATTTTGAACTTTATATTTACGATGAAAAACCGTTATTTTTTTATTATTAATTAAGCTTCGGGCCACATTTCTTTCTCGGGTGAACAGAGACGAGTTGCTGCAAGCATTGGCCTACTTTGTAGAAACAAATGCGAGAATGGATGTCGAGGGACACCAAACATGCATATAGACAGATTAACGGATGGAAGAATTTAATAGGCATTAATCAACTTTTACTTATTATTATTTTTTTATTATTATCATATTAACGTATTTCTCATTTAAAGGCCGTATAATTTTAATTAAAAATATACTGTAGAACTGTAGGCCATTAAATTAGAGATAAAATACGGTATATGTACATAAATAAATTAATTTTACCTTATTATTGTTTATTTTGTATCTTTCCTTCTGTAGTTTTTTTACTTACAGTGAAACGAACATCAAATCAAAAGTAGCGTATTTTTCTAGATTTATCCTCATCTCCAAGTTTATCCCACTTCACAGTGAATTTTGAAATAATTTTGTACTTTACCAAATTAATAGTTTTGCCCCATTTTTGTCCATATTTGTAAACATTTTATTTTAAGTCGATGTATTTTCATGTTCAATTTTATTGTCCGTGGTGACCATATTTCGAGTTTGTTAATTCTTTACAATTGATCATATGTTTTTTTTTCAAAATGCTGTTTTTAACGTACGTTGTTTCAACCAATAGATACAGTCTCCACGAGCATAAGTAATGTGTTTCCTCTAAATATCTTTCCTCAAAATTTTTCGCCCCCTTCACAGTGGTCGATTATTTTAAATTTTGAAATTACCAATATTCCACAAATTTTTTGAAAATTTAGCCGGTTTAGCTAATTTTAACTCGCTTTATATTTTTAGGAAATACAGTAAATAAAGCATTTGTTAGTTCGTGATAAATCCGATGTTAAAGCCAACAATTTAAGGGTTATGATCAGCAACTTCTTACTTCACACTGATGAATATAGTCAAAATGGACAACAACACTTTGACGACGACGACGAATTGTACTTTTTGGAGGAAGAAGCACTATTGGAGATGGCGGAGGAAGAGAGCAATAGCCCATTTTGGGCGGCCACCAAGTGCATCAGTGTTTCGATGACCGGCTGCGGTCATGTCTACGCAATTGGAATACCTTGGTATTAAATTCGCTGTAAATAAGTTCAAACATTTCATCAACGGATTGCCAAC
>JAQIYK010000725.1:0-12404 GCA_034700465.1 Rotylenchus robustus | reverse complement strand
ACAAAAACAAAAAACATTAAAAAAAATTATAAAAAATATATAAAATTATTAAAATTATATTTAAAACATATAAAATAATATAAAAAATAATTCATTTAAAATTTAGAACTATTTGTATTAGAAGTATAAATAAAACCAAACAAAAATACAAAAAATGACCAGCATAAAAAAATGGGTTGTGAATGGATTTGAGAAAATTGGGCGAAAAAAAGTTGAGCGAAAATTGGAATTTTGGATGGGTCGGTTATGATTCGGCGAAAATTATTTTAAAAAAATTTGGAACACGCACATAAAAAACCCACTTTTTTACGCTGATCATTTCTTATATAGATGTCGAACACGACTTGTTTGGGTCAAAACCCTGAAAACGCGTTTTTTAAAAAAGCACTTCAAACCATGGGTATCCTAATTGTAAGTGACAAATGGGTATCAGAAATCAAAATGACAAATAGCCTTGATAAATGACAAATGGTCCTAAAAATTTGATACACTATTTTGTCACTTAATTTCGTCACTTTAGAATTTTGGTTCCAATTGGTCACTTCTGTTTTTTTCATTTTATCACTTATTAGGAATTGGGATAGAAGGGATACTCACTTGTCCTTCCAGTACCTACCGTATTTCCTCTAAATTAGCCC
This sequence comes from Rotylenchus robustus, assembly GCA_034700465.1. Taxonomy (NCBI): domain Eukaryota; kingdom Metazoa; phylum Nematoda; class Chromadorea; order Rhabditida; family Hoplolaimidae; genus Rotylenchus; species Rotylenchus robustus. Next base: position 11,766 of record JAQIYK010000725.1, on the reverse strand, counting down.
CCGGGGGTTAAATTTTTCAATTCCCCTGAGGGGGGGGGGCTAATTTAGAGGGGGGGTCATTTAGAGGGGGGCTTAAATTTTTCAATCGGGAAATTTTCGAAGATGGCAAAAAATTTAGAATTTTTTTAAAGCATTGAACGAGCGAGCAAAACCAAAACATCTTCAAATTCAAACAAAATACCAAAATTCCAACGAATCGTCACTCATGTAGGTATGAAGGATTAATGACGAATGTTTATCTATGTATAAAATTTAAGTATTAATCACAATAATAGTTGTCGAAATGCCATAAATTATTAATTTAAACATTTTTAAAAGGTAAAATCAATTCGGTTACATAATGGAGAGGGGGCTAATTTAGAGGGAGGCTCATTTAGAATGGGGGGGGGGCTAATTTAGAGGAAATACGGTATTGTGGCTTGGAATAGAAATCTATTAGTCGATTTGGGACTCTTTTGTCACTTTTATTCTCATTCTGGTTATTTGTTTTAGTAACTATTTTCGATTTTTATTTTCCACCTCACTATTTAGATCAAACAAAAATTGATTGGCGGCTCAAAGCAATACCTCAGAACAAAGTGGACAGATATGTTGGGGCGAATCATAACGAAGCTGGTACCGCTGGCGGAACAATTCGAGTACGAGGCTGAGTGAGTTATTTGTTTTTTTACTAATTTTTTAAATGTTTTTTTTTAAATAAGTGCCTCTAAAAATCAGAATTCGAACAAACCCCGGGGTTCGTTCGGGATTCGGGTGTCGAAAATAAGTACGCCCAAAAAATTCTATACAATTAAATCTCTATTTTCCATAGAATTTTTTATTGACCTTACAACAAAAAAGAGAAAAAAAAGTAAAAATAATAAAATCAAGTTGCGAATCATCGTATTTCTCTCCATCTACAATCTTTTTAAGCAATTTTGAATTTGATAGAAGTAATTTGAACATTCATTTAACTAATTTGGCAACTAATTTCCAAATTCACCTTATTTTGAAAAACTAAATTTTTTATATATATCTGGCGAAAATTTGTAAGGTTTTGAGGCAAAATATTCTGAAATTTGTAAATTTTGAAATAATTACAATTGTGAAAAATCCGCTATTTTAGATTTATCACATTGGAAATCTTCAAAATAAATAGAACTCTGAAAATTAGTACAAATCTGAAATAACGGTGGTCCGAACTTTTGGTTTTGTGTTTCGTATTTTTGGTTTTTTTATTTCACTAAAAACTCGAAAATTTCGGGAAAAAGTACCGGGCAGGTCATTTTACAAATAGATCCTCAATCGGTTAAACGACGGAGATAAAAAGGCGACAGTAAAATGGGGTGCACTGAAAAGTACCCCTAATAATGAAAAATTTTCATGAAAATTTTGAAGGAATCAATTCTTCCCACCCATAATTTTGTAACTTCCTTTTTCCATGGTATGTTGCATTTTCATTAAATTTTTTTGAAAAAACTTGTTTCATGTTTCGTTTTCGGTTTTTTCGATTTCAGTGCCAATTTCGGATTTTTTTCGGTTTTTATACGTTTCGGATTTCGGTCCACTTGATTCAATCATTAATAATAATAATAATAATATTTAATTTGTTAATAAAATATCTTTTAGACTTCGTTTTCGTCCTCTTGCCACGCAGCTGCACAAAATTGTAAAACTTTTGAAACAAAATGTTGAGGGCAATATGGTCACCGTCCAATTTGTTTGCACCATGGAAAACATTGAAAAGTAATTTTTTACAATTTTTTTTAATGTTGGACTTATTATCCGTATTCCGCTTCCGCATTTGTCGTGAATCTAAGTGTAGCTATAGTTTAAAATCCCTAACCTCCTCTCGATCACAGGTGGGCAGCCCCCCGCCGAAAATTCCAAAACTTTTGCGCGACCCTCTTGTTAGAGTCAAAATGTTGCGCGACCCGCCTTCGACACGCAAAAATTTTCGGATTTTATTGGCATTTTTACTGTAAAAAATTTCTAAATTTTGCGCGACCCTCTTTAATTTTGCGCGACACCCCCCCCCCAACCCCCCCCCACCCCCAATTGGGGGGTGTTTGGGGCTTTGGGGGGCCCTGCCCACCTGTGCTCTCGATGAGGATAGTTTTGTGAGTATGAATTTACGGGTTTATCAGCAGCTAACAATTTATCCTCGGATAGCATTGTGTTGTGAATCCCAGCATCAGCCATTTGCGCCCCCTGCAGCCTTTTTGCCGACATGAATATACACTTGTTTCATAGGTGTACAAGGGGTGGGTCAGACTCAGGCCCAAACGATCGACGATTGATGGGGGGAGGGGGGGGGGAGGGGGTCAGTAGCCATTTTCAGTACGATTGACCAAAAAATTCCCAAAAACCCTGTAAATAAGTTAAAAATTGCAATTTTTCGCCTGTTTTAGCATAATTAGCAGTATTTCAGAGGATTTGAAACGATTTACAGCTACCTGGAGTCATGTTATAAAATATTTTTAGCGAGAAGTCCGTGAAATTTTTTTTATGAAATTATTTATTTTTCATTTTTTAAAATTAATAATTTTTGGGCAGCATTTTTTATTTAAAATTTTGTGGAGCCGGCAGTGCCGATAAGCGCCGCCAGAATTTAAAAAAAAATATAGCTGTTTCTTCGATAAAATTGATCATTTTCTGTTGCAAAAACTAGTTTGAATGATAGTCAAATTTCTTGGTATACTTTTATTTTTATTGATTAATCTTTTTTTCCCTTATCAATTACATATGCTTAAATTAAATGATTTGTTTCTTTCAAAACCATACATATATTAGAACTTTTAGCTTGAGAATTTCCTCGCGCATCTTTTGAATGTAAAATTTTTTTCCTAACCCTAGGTTAGGGTTGTAAAATTTTCAAAACAAAACGGAAATTTTACTACTACAGAGAAAAATGTTGTTTTTTGCGAATAACTTTTTTCATATAGCACATATTGAGCATAAATTTGTTTTTAAAATTAGCAGAAAAATCAGGCGCATCTTTTGAGTGCAATTTTTTTCCTACCCTAGCGTTAAGGTCTTGAAAAAACGAAAATTCTGACGAAAATTTTATTCTGACGGAGAAAAAATGCTATGGCCTAGTGGTGAGAGAGATAGCCTCCAAAGAGCGAGGTGTGGGTTCAAATCCCATAGTGTGCAAGGAAAAAATACAAATATAAAAATACAGAAAAATACAAAAATACACTAAAAAAATTTACGACGGGCCGAAAACTCAGAAAAAAAGACAAAAACACAAAATTTTCAAAAAACACAAAATTTTCAAAAACACAAAAAATTCTCATTCGTACGAATAAGAATATAACACGGACGGATGAGCCTTTTGTAGAAAAACGTGTGTATTTTGCAAGAAAGAATTATTAAAACCGATCGAAAAATGTTTTTAAATGTAAAAAAATAAAATAATTCTTATTTTTTATTCAAGATTCTATTCATTTTTTTAAATTTTTCTCTATTTTTCCTCATTTTTTTCAATTTTTCCCTGACCCTACCCGAACGCACGATCCCGTACGATCGACGATCGAGATCCCCCACCTTGAACCCCCTTGTACACGTATGACTTATTTCATACATTCAGGCTGCTGAACAAGATGGTGGAATCGTTGGAGAACATTGAGCAGGCCAACACGCTGCACAACACGCTTTGTACACAAGTCTGTGCCTGCTTCACGGCACTCAAAATTGATGTCGACAATCTGAAGGGTTACTTGTTGGACGACCTCGCCCAACTGCTGCACCGTCTTCACGACAGCGCCAGCAAAAAGAAAGACAAAGGGAAGCGAACCATTCGCCTTACGGCCGAATCAACGCTCATGCAGCTGAGCAGTGAGCTGGGCCGAAACGACTTTTTGTTCAAGGTAAAGAGGGTGCTATGTCATATTTAAAAAAATATCATATGAACTTTTTTAAAAAAATATCAAAAGGACGTTTGGTCATATTTAAAAAAAATATCAGAATAAGCGTTTAAAAAAAATATCAAATCCAATTTTCAGGCCAATTTGAACTATATAAAATATAAAATGAAAAAACAAAAATCAAAAAACCCCCCAAAAATGCAAAAAGATCTGTTTTTTCTCTAAGCCGATTTTCAAGGGGTTCCAAATTTAAAAAAAATCTGAAAAAACTGAGAAGTCCTAAAAGAGCCCAAGGAATAACTTTTTTGAAGTATGTGCTAGGCTACGAGGCCCTAAAGGGGTTGAAAAAATTTGTCCCAAAAAAATGGCGAAGTAAAAAAGCACCCCTTCCTAATGTAAGAAAGAAAAATTTACAGGAAAGTTCGAAAATCTTGGGAAAATTTTTGAAAAAAATTTTGGGGAAAAAATGAAAAATTTTTGAAATTTTTTTGGAAAATCATGAATTTTTTTTTGTAAAATCTTCATGAAAATTTGAATAAAATCAGTCCCTTTTTGTCCAAAAATGCCATTGCATGCCATTCTTTTTAATTATAAAACTTTATTTGCATAAATAAACTTATAAACCCATCACAAACATCTGTTGTATGATTATAATGCATAACATACATATCAGAGTTTCGGAAACCAGATCGGTTTTATAGCCTATCTTCCTAATTTTAGGTCCAAGGCTATTACCTCAAAAAAATTTCGGCCCTTACAATTAGGCTGGGGGGTCGTTGGATTTTTAAAAAATTCAAGTCCAAGGCCCTTACCTCAAAAAAAATTTTCTTAAAAATTTTTAGGAAGACTAATTTGATTTTTTTAATTTAACAGCGCAAAAAGATGATTTTTAAAGATTATGGAGCAAAACGTCCATTTGATTTTTTTTAAACGCCCATTCTTATATTTAAAAAAAATGACCAAACGTCCATTTTATATTTTTTTTAAACACCCATTCGGCTGATATTTTTTTTTAAATATGACTCACCACCGTAAAGACTAAAGAGCATACATGTGCAAGGGGGGGTCAACCCCTCCCCCACTTTAAAAGTTCGGTTTTGAAAGTCAGACGTAAAGCCAAAAAAATTGTCAATTAAAAATGCAATAAAACACAAAAATTTGAAATTTCTGGAAAAAAATTTAAAAAAAGAAACATTTTTCATATTTTTTGGAAAAAAATAAAAAAATCGGCCATCTTTTGATGAAAATTCCGTTACGTGTTTTATACAAAATAAATTTCCGTTCCCTTTAAATTTTATGAAACGAAAGTAATACGTCTTGTTGATAATCAACATTTATTTTTAGTAATTACGATACATAGAAATTGTTTTTTAACATTAATTTTTTTTTGAAAATTTAAACTATTTTATTGATTTTTAATTGAAAAAAGTCAAACGTACCGGAAATGGCCTCCGACCCAGGGACGGATACAGGAGGGGAGGGTAAAAAAATTTTTGTTGGTGCCCCCCAAGGCAAAATCCTAGATCCGTCCCTGCTCCGACCCCCGGGAGGGGGGGGGGTCAAAATATTGGGAACGTCCCTGCTCCGACCCCCGGGAGGGGGGGGGGGTCAAAAGTTTGGGAAATAAGACTGACTGTTGATAGAAAAAAATCATTTTGGAGGAGAGCAGGTTGCACCCGGTTTTACCGGAAACCGGAATATTTTTGCGCCAAGATTCTGAAACCTGGTTTTTTTGGTGATATATATTTTTGTGACTGGAAATCGGAACCTGATTTTGATCCGGAACCGGATTTTGATCCGATAACTGAAACTAGATTTTTTCTTCAACCGAGTGCAAACTTGAAGGGGTTGGCTAGCTTGGTTTAACCAGTGGCGTAGTAGGAAAAAAATTCGGGGGAGGGGACAGTCCGAAAAATCGATTTTTAGTGATGTATTTTTCTCAAAAACTCCATTTTTAAGAGTGTATTTTTCATTTTTGAGCGAAAAACGCGATTTTGGACCATTTTTGAGCAAAAAAACGCAATTTTGGAACGAAAAAATGTAAAAAATTGTATTTTTTAAGGAAATTTTGGAAAAAAAAATCAATTTTGTATTTTCGGGGGGGGGGTGGAGGGAGTTCTCCCAATTCCCCCCTGGCTACGCCCTTGGGTTTAACGGATTTGACATCTGATGAAGTGATGAGCGGTACAAGAAAAAAAAGGAGAAATCCGAGCTGATCAAGATCTTTAGATAATTCTTTTGTCGTTCTTTTAAAAATGCTTTGAAAAGTTTGCATTCAACAAGAGACTGGACTGATCGTCAATCGATCGAGTTTTTCGAGATTCTGAAAATAGTAGAAAGTATTATGAAGTTTTTCGAGTAATACTGAAGTCAGTTTTAATTTTTTTTTTGGAAAAATAGACTGATGCCATTAGCAATCCTCTTTACATTGTTAGCTGTTCGATTTGGCGACCAAATTGTCTGTGACGCACATGGATGAACAGGATGTGGACATTCTGCGCGAGATTTTTCGGACCTGAATAGCGCTAAAACATTCATTGGAAATCGTGGTAAGTAGACAAGGAGTACCGTATTTCGTCTAAATTAGCCCCGGGGGTTAAATTTTTCAATACCCCCGGAGGGGGGGGGTTCTAATTTAGAGGTGAGGGGCTCATTTAGAGGGGGGCTTAAATTTTTCAATGGGGAAATTTTCGAAAATGGCAAAAAATTTCGATTTTTTTAGAGCATCGAGCGAGCGAGCAAAACCAAAACATCTTCAAATTCAAACAAAATATCAAAATTCCAACGAATCTTTCAAAAAATCTTTCAAATTTTTCAAAAAAAGTGCAAAACAAAAGGGTCCTCCCTATGGTTTTGAAATTTTAGTAAATTTTTTTGTAATTTTAGTTTTTTTAGTAGTTAAATGATGAAAAAAATGAAAAAAAATTTTTTTTGATAAAGTCGATTTTTTGAGAGGAGGGGTTAATTTAGAGGGGGGCTCATTTAGAAGGGGGGGGCTAATTTAGAGGAAATACGGTAAGTAACCCTGCAGATTTGTTCAAGGGAATAGGAGAAATTGGCAAATTCAAATTTTAGTTTTGGTCGGGCATCTCTTCAGGGGACCCACTCCCCTAATTCCTACCTGAACTAACAAAATTAAATAAATAAATTTTGCCAAGGTTTTTCAGAAAATTGGGTTTTTTCATCCTAAAATAGCCTTTTTTCGCACAAAAATGGCCCCAAAGTCGTTTTTCCCCTCAAACCCCGAAAATACACCCATAAAAATGTGATTTTTAAAGAAAATACACCACCAGTAACAGTAAGAATCGAATTTTTCTGACGCAAAAAATTCACACCTAATAATAATAATAATTCCCACCACCGATTTTTTTTCTGACGACGGCCTTGGTTTTGGTTACTTTAAACTAGGGTTGTTCATCAGATCTTGGGGATCCCCGTGAAAACGGAAATTAGAAAAAAGGATTTTCCATGTTTTAAATTGGATTTTTTTTCCTTTACAAATTTGTTGCTAATAAAAGTTCGCAATTTTAACACAAATTCTCCTGGCGCCAAATCGCTTTCGCCATAGGAATTCGGGGAATGAATGATAAAAAAAACCTTTAAAAAAGAGATTAAATCTATGATTTGACAAAAACCTGATATCAAATTTGGATTTTACGCCCTCGTAAACCTCAGATGCAAGTTTTAGCCATCTGGCACAATTTTGAAATTTTTACGTTACGCGTAATGAAAAAAAGACTTGGTAGAGCAAAACTAAGAAAAAAATAACTAAAAACTGATTCGGGTTCAGTGACCTTGGAAACCTTTTTAGCCAGTTTGAAATAAATTCAAAAAAGAGGGGAACAAACTACAATATTACCTAAAAAAATCTTGAGATGAATTTTTTACACTTAATTTTTTAAAGAAAAAGTTGAAACGATGCTCAAACTGCTCGGTGACAAATATCAAATCTCGGAACTTGGCATTTCTCGTCAGGAGCTTGTCGAGATCAATCGTGCGTTCAGCGGAGACTTGGGGCAGTGGTATGTGTGTTCAAAAGGTTAGTTTTTTTTGAAATCGTTTAATTAAGAGGTGTCCAAAAAAGCATAAAAACAATGATAAAATAATAAAAACGGTTGAAAATAAAAACTTACAAATCTGAATCTGAAGTTGAGATTATTTTTGCCATTCTTATTTGTATTTTTTCGTTGTTAGAAAGGAATTGTAAATTTCTCGATTTTTTTTTCTTCAAATTTCTTAAATTTTGGTCTAAATTCCAGCACAACTTCAAAAATCATTTTTTTAAAATTTTTGACCGAAAAACACTGATCGGTTGGTCGGACCGTTAGGTAGGAATTGTAAATTTCTCTATTTTTTTTATTTTCAAATTTCTCAATTTTTGGTCTAAATTCCAGCACAACTACGCAAATCATTTTTTAATTTTTTTAAAAAACACTGATCGGTTGGTCGGACCCACACGTGGGCACCCCCCCCCCCAACCCCAATTGGGGGGAAGGGTCACGCATCGTGTCAGGAGGCTCGAGCAAAATTTTCGAATTTTTGGGAGGTCGCGCAGAGAAAAAGAGTCGCGCAAGGCGAGTAAGGGAGGGGGTCGCGCAAAATTTTTGAAATTTTTGGGGGGGGCTGCCCACCTGTGGTCAGACCTTCTCTGCTGTGGTATGCTCTAATTTGCTCCCTCTCATCAACAAGGTCACCCGTAAAACATTGGCGCATGCGGTGGCGCAATGCAGGTGGGACAGTGTCCGGTGTGTCGTGAGGTCATCGGGGGACGGGATCATCGGGCCGTGGCGACCAGTCGTCGTTTTGCGCTGGAACTGCGCCGCGTCCTTGGTGTCCACGACGTTCCCCCACCACCGGAAGATCCATTTGTGGCTCGATGGCAGGGAGGAAACTGATCAGCGAGGTTGGAACTCATCGTCAAATTACATTTTGTTACTTTTGTGACTTTTTTATAATCCTTTATCATGATCTTTTACACAATTATTACTACCCAAACATAATCAACGATCAAAGTATTGTTTGATGGGTTATAACTTACTACCTATTACATATTTTTGCACTTTTGGATTTTGTTGCGACCTCAAGAAGAATGTATACTACATCCTATTGTTTTTACTTTTTACTCTATATCATCATCATCCCATATTCATACTACTCACTATCATCCCCGTAATTTGCTTGCCCCTGTGAGGCCAAATTCTTCACAAAACTTAAAATGTTCGGCCAAATAAACTTTCAAAAACAAATTGTTTACAATTTATTTACCTACCTATAACTAGTGTTTTCAGTTAATACATATATTTCCAACATTGAACCGAAAATTAAGAAAAACCGAAGGTTACAGTTCGAGAGGCCAGGTCGAAACAGAAAAAACCGATGGCGCTAGTGACAAATCACCCCCCAATCGACTTTTCCAATTTTTTTTCATTAAACAATTTAAAAACACCAAAAAAACTTAGTTTTACACAATTTTTTTCGAAAAGCCTGATTTTTATTTAATTTTTTATTTAATTCTTCCAGCACCGCATGCGGTGCTCCAGAATGCAAAAAGATCAGAGGCGCGTGATGGAAGCTGTATTTAGATTGAATGAATACGGTAATTAGATTGAATGAAATACGGAAAACGATACTGGATGCTTTTATTGAACAATTAAGAAACAATTACAATTATTGATGACATTTGAAATTACATGTAATATTTTTGGCGTTCTGGATTCTGGAGCACTGCATGCGGTGCTGGAATAATTAAATTAAAAAAATGAAATTAAAAAATAAATAAAAATCGTTTTTCGAAAAAAAATGTGTAAAAATATTTTTTGTGGTTTAATGATGAAAAAAATAAATAATTTGAAAAAAATTCGAAAAAAGTCGAATTGGGGGGGGTGGTTTGTCACTAGCGCCAACCGATGAATTCGTCGAGTTGTAGGCCGAGGTCGAGAGCGGAAGTGTTATTTTTAGTGTACGGTATAGCGGAAACAGTACTGTCACAAGTCACAACTCATAAGTGGTCTTTTTATACAGTACTATTTCCGCAATACCGTTGTTTTTGAAAATACAACAATACTCCTCTACAACCACTGGGGGCACTACCCCCCCCCCCCTTCCCTTCAACAAAAAAACAAAAAAAGGGGTGGTCCTCTACAACCACTGGTGGGCACTACCCCCCCCCCTTCAACAAAAAAAAAACAAAAAAAGGGGTGGATCCCGCAAAACATTTCCTTATAAAAATGGAATAAAAATCAAAAAAATAAAGGAGGCCAACCAAAAATTTAAGATTTGGGATTAAAAAAAAATAAGATTGAATTTAAGAGGAAGGTTCAGCAGATACCTGGAGTTCTCGGCTTCTGCCCACCTGTGCAAGTGAAAGTTTCTCACGCAATATCAAAATCGTAATTCATGGGTAATCAAACAAATTTCCATACAAAATACAAATTCAACTCTGCGAGTTAAAAAAAAATATTTGAGAACTCTCCAACATCCTCTGTATTCTGACTTAAAGTTGAGAGATATAGATTCAGCAAAAATTTAGAAAAATTTTAAAAAATTGAACATCGGTCCTATAGAACCTGAGATATGAATTTTTTAAATTTTACAATTTTTTCCATTTTTTCCTGGTTCCGTCCGTGGAATTTTGTTTTTTCGATTTTGCTATTTTTTTTTGTTTCCATAGTGAGCAACCCCGCTTCGTGATTGTGATCAAATCTACCCTTCGTTTAAAATTTTTATGTAGGCATATTTAAAAAAAAATTTTTGTCAAAATGTGGTGCCAACTTCATCTCTATCCCGTTGGCAGGCCTTGTCAAGTTGTGCCATGCGTTCATCCAACTTTTGCATAATCTCCTTGTTCTTGCGAATACCACTAACACTAAGCAATGACTCGATGAAACGTCTGGAATATCCCACTCTTTATTATTTGGATGTTTGTGTGTTACGCTATTTGAATTTAGCGTTTTCTTGGCATTCTGTTTGTTGGATAAAGTGTCAAATAATTTAGAAAGCAATTAGTAAGCGAAGAGATGAGAAAAAAAAATACAAAGAATGAGAGAGGAGAAAAAAAAAGGAGAACGAAGAGAAAATAAAGAGAAAGGAGGCAAAGAGTGAGAGAGAAAAAGAAGGGAAAAGCGAAAAATTCCCCCCCATGGTCATTAATCAAATGTCCAAAAAAAATCGATAATTTTTCAGGGGGAGGGGTCCCTTCGGACCCCTCCCCTTCGGACCCCTCCCCAGGGGCGGGGTCCCCCACCGGGGTATACGGTAGTTAAAAATTTTGCCGATTCTAGTCTTTCTATAGCTGCAACCCTAGTGTTAACTCCATTTTGTTGTATTTACTTTTGTATGTTTGTCATCAATGTTACAAAACGGAACGGTTATAATTTTTATATGGACTAGAAATTGCAGAATATGGTCTTAAAATTGAAAAAATGGTTTAAAACGGCAAAAATGACCAAATGTGGATCAAAAAAAAAGACGATAACAAAAATCATCAAAAATTGCTGTATTTACTAAAAAACAAAAAGAGCACCAACTGGAGGCATTTTCAACACAAATTCACTTTCGACAAAGTATATATCAGACAATAGCAATAGCGGTTTGCAATACCGTTTCTTCGACAGAGAACATCAGGGACAAATAGATGAGCCCATTGTAGAATTTCAATGTTTGTAGAACCGTGACCGGATCCGTTTAGTTTTTTTTATTTTGTTATTTTTTCAAAAACATTATTTTATCCCAGGGTTCCCAGATGTACTTTATTTAAAGATTTGTACTTTATTTAGGTCGAGTCATACTTTTTGTACTTTATTTTAAAAATTATTAAAAATGTTCTAAAATGAGAAATATACATCGCCCCCCAGCCCCCTCGTGGGGGCTGGGGTAGTTGAGTTTGATCAACGCTCAGGCCACTCCCTTGGAACCTTCA
>JAQIYK010000724.1:0-12422 GCA_034700465.1 Rotylenchus robustus | reverse complement strand
GCTCAAACAGCGAGAGCGTTACGGACGGACACACACACACACGAACAGACAACCTCCATTTAGTATAGGTTAAGGATTTAAATGGATCAAGAATATAAATCATTTTCTGCAGATTTTTTGTCAATAAAATGGTCACCGTGTTCAAAAAATAAAAATTTCAATGTTCAAAAAGTTTTTGGAAGAATACCGCTTCTTATTAAATAGAAAATAGGGGTGGTGGACCTTGCACCTTACAAGTAATTTATTAAAAGTATTTAACTGATTAATTTTACAGTTTAATTTTGCCCCTTTCATAGTGCCCATCCGTTATTATCAATTGGTCCTTTTTTAGTCACTGGCAATCGCTTTTTGTGCATTCTCTGTCAACGAACTTCACGAGGGAAGAGAACAAAGGGCCTTTTTCGGCTCACTTTTTGCAGGTTTATTTTGTTACAATTGTTCGACTTTTAATATTTATTTTAGTGTCAGCTGTGGTCATGTCTCCAGTATACAACCATTATCAAATGAATTCAAAAATTGCCTATTTTATTGGCAAGCTAAATCAGTGGTTCAAACATTTTGTCACTGATTATATAATTTGCCCGATTTTTACACTTTGGAGTTGGATGAAATACATCCTACTACTTCGATGGTTGCCAGGTTTTAACCCCAATTTTATAAAAAGATCGTTCCGAATCGCTCAATCTAATTTTAGTTATTGGCTCTCGTTTGCGCAGCTGTTTTCTCTCTGTTTGGGATTACATGGATACGCATATCTTCCATCCGCTCAGAGTATTAAGGTGTAAAGTCAAAGCTTGGCTGGTTTATCTATTCTGCCTGCATTGGTGCGGCGATCTATGGCGCTGTTCCAGACGGGCGATCATTGATCCAGTCTGTGCGCGCCTTTCTCGCCTTTTGGATGCCTTCATCTATGTGTTTGGCTGTTACTGGCTAAAACCTTTGATTAAAAGAATTGGAAGGTGCTTTTAGGCACTTAAAGCAATTGTTCCCTTAAAAGTTGAATATTTAGTGTCTGTCTGGATTTTGCCAAGGCTGGATTGCATTTGCTAGGTCAAACATCGTATACAATGGCGGCAATCTTCTATGAACACGTCCTTTGCCCTCTTATCATTATTTGCGCCGATCATGTCGAACAATTATCCATTTACTTATATGGAGTTGCCATTCGACCAATTCTCGTCATTTGCTACCGAAAGTACAAAGATATCGAGAGTCTAGTGTTGGTTTACATTCTTGGCCCAATGTTCAAAAAGTTTTTGGACTTGATGCCTGAGCGGAATCCGCTTGAACGTATGACTTTAGTAATAAAAATAAAATGCAAGTTTCACTACATTATAGTCGGCTCTGATCACGAGCTTGATGATTTTATGCCAGATGAGGATAGTATTGAAGAGGATATTCGAAACAATGACGAAGGGAAAACGAACGCAATTGTGGAAAGAGATGCGGACTCAGCCATGCATTCGGATGAGGAGGATGAGCTGGACGACGATCAATCTTCCAGACACTCACTCGGTACATTTGTTTGTTCAACTGATTAAATTAGTATTTTTGTTTTTAGACGAAAAAGTCCTCTCCACCGGTCTAAAACGGATTGCTATATCCGACTCCGATTCTGAAACGGACGATTTTTTGCCTATATCGAAGAAGAAAAAGAGTGGGAAGTAAGCGATGTTTGAATATGTGCACAATGTACTAAAGATCGATCTCCATCCCAAAAATCAATTACCTACGCTATCGAAATTAGTGATTCGCCTTCTTTTCTTCGCACTTCTTTCAGCTTTACATTTTACAAGTATTTGTCCGATATTTGTTGGTTCAGGTTTGTACATTTTTAGATAGTTGTGCTTTTATATTATTAATATCCCAGTGTTCCCAATTGTCTATTTTCTAGGAAATACTCACTTATACTCTGTTTTAAAAGACATTTATACTCCATATATAGTAATATTAATAATGGATAATAATCGATTTTTCTGTTAAGGACTACTTTGAGAACCCGTCTCACATCAGAATGGTCGAGTGAAAGAGAAAGGCAGAGGACGGAGAAGGGTGAGGGATGGTTTGGAGTTGGAGTTTTACTTTTTTTAAGTTATAACAATGAAGAACCGGTGAAGGAGGAGATAGGGAAGAGATCCTTGGCACACTTAGGAAAGACATTAGGAAGAGAAAAGGGAAAAAGCTGTGGATTAGGTGGTTAAGGCTGGCGGATGAATCTCAGCGAAAACCTGGCTGTCCGTCCATTTGGCCGGAAAATGACAAAAATTTGATTCCCATCGGAGAGTGTGTCCTCTTTTGGTCGATAACAGCAACTAAATGTAAAATTGGGAGCTGAAGAGAGAGTTTGGGCAAGGGCGTACCTCCGGAATCCAGTCAGCCGTACGTCCAATTTGTGCTTGATCTCCACGTAGGACTATCGGGAGGAATTGACAAAAACATAGTGGTAGTCAGTGTCTGGCTTACCTGACAGCCATAGGAACACGGGAACTGAATAAAAAATAATATAGAAGGGATCTTTTGGATTCTTCCTCAATTCTAACAAATCTCACCTCTCCATCGCTTAAACGGAAGCGAATTCGGCTGCCCTCGTTGGTCTGCAAACAATGGAGGGGGAATAGTGGGAAAGGATAAAAGGGGAGAGCAATGGAGACTCGAAAAGACACGTCCGCCGAAGACGGAAGGATTGGTTGACTAATTGGTATTGTTTAGCATATTTACCAACTTCTAGTAGCTTTGTTGGTTATTTCCAATTAATGGATCAGTTATCCCATCCCATTGGGCCCATTCTCCCTGTTCCCCACCGATATCCGCCAGTAGCAGTGGATGTCCTTTCCGTGCGGACTGCGCAGTGTCTGCCACTGGTCGGCGGCCACCAGCTCGCCACCGCAATCTGATCGGTGATGGGAGAAGGGAGGGAGGGATCAGCGAGCGGATCAATTAACAACAGATCAATCCCCGGAGACACCACCCACTGGACGGTTGAAGCCGCTCACACTCCGTTCCCCCGAGGCCCTCGGGGCATCGGCACACGTTGCAATTGTTCGGGTCCGGGTAGCCGCCCGCCTGACAGCGTAACTGGAAATGAATGAATAATATGTTGACCAGCTTGTTGTTGATCCAATTAACGCCCGTCCCCTCTGACAGATAGTAACTTACAGGACGTCCCAGCTGGTTCAGACCGGAGCAGGCATCTTAAGGAGATTGTGGGAGTCAAGAGGATGAAGGCGGACATGGAGAACAACCAAACCGACTTGGACAGTAAATGTCTGAAGTGTGTGTTTTGAACGGTTCCAATGATCAATTATTTATCCATTTCATTTGTTCGCCTACCGTTGATCACTTTGGCATCCAAAAAGGCCATCCGCTCGGTGCCCATTGTGGTCACATACTTCAGCTCCTTCGGCACAATGGTGAAGTCGGACACCTGGCGGGCGTGTGCGACTGCGTGGTAGTGCATCAGAGAGCCGTAGTCGTATCTGGCGGGGAAAGTTGGAGAAGGACGGACGGAAGGAAGGAAAGGGAAATGGACTCACGGGGCGCGCCTGCTGGAGACCTTGAGTGGGCAGTTGGTGGCGGGGAGGGAGGGGAGGTGAATTGACCAGTTCACTACTCACCTGTTTGATGCCGAATGCCTGGGAGGGGAATTTTGGATTAGTGCGTGGGGGCCAGATGTAATGGAGCAATGCTCGACAAAAATCGTAAATTTGGCGTTTTCCTATTCATTTCCGGACCTTGTTTCTGCTCTTTTTTACCTCCCCCCCCCCCGAGCATCACAATTAATTCACATTGTTCGGGGCGTACCTGGAGCATGGAGCGGAAGGGCATGAAGGACTCAAATGGGACAGATGGAATTGGGGTTGTGTGGTTCGTTCATTATGCTTGACCCCGCCTTCCACTCACTGCGGTTGCCTCCTCCAGCACATTCCTTTGGAAGTGATCAAATCCAATCCGACCCAACCTGGCCTCTCCCTCCCTCCCTTGTTCCCTCTGCCCTACCTCCAGTTGATGCTGATGTACTTCTCCCGGTCCGGTCGTTGGCTGCGCGAGAAAATTGTTGCCAGTCTCTTTGGGAAAGAAAAGGAAACTGACTGTGTGTGCCAATAGCCAAGGGCGTGTCCGGTCTCGTGGGCCACCACATACTCCTTCAACAAGTTGCTCCTGTAGAGTAAACTCCTTCAGTTGCCTTTGGCCTACCTCCGCGCATTCCGACCCGATGATGATGTCCTGAAAGCCCCCGTTGCGTCCGATGTACTCCGTGAAGCAGCTGTCCCCCCTTTCCAGCACATATCTGATCGCATCCGGCGATTGTAGGTTCTCGCGAAAACGCAGACAAGTGGCCTCCTCCCACCTGAACGAGATAATACATACATGAGTGGTGCAACACCACCACTTAATCGACACGTACATTCGGATGCCCCGCCGGATCAAATTCTGGAAGTTCGCTGTTAAAAAATTCGATGAGTTTTTTTGGTCCTAACTCCGCCCGCCCCCTCCCTCTCACCGTCGCCACCCCAAATTTGGAAGGGAATCAGGTTGGAGGACCATTCGTACACCTGCCCGGCGATTACCTGAAAAGTGGAATTTGGGTTTGTTTCTCGACTTTCCTTCCCCCCCCCGCCAACCTGTCTCCGATGTCGATGCTGCTGTTGAGACTGGTGAGAGGGTGACTTTGTCCTGGAGACCCTTTCGACGATGGTGTAATAGTGCAGCGGGAACTTCTCCGAACTCATCAGTTCCAAACCCGGGAGGAGGGGAAAGTTGGCGGACGAGTTGGACAGGATGTTGAGGAGCATTGGCCGGACAAGCGGAAGAATCAGCAGGAGCAGGGAGAGGAGAAGGACGAGCAGAGAGTGGGGAAAGGAGGAGGGGCAGAGACGGAGAGGAGGAGGGAAGAACATTGCTGGAAGGAGATGAGAGATGGGATGGAAGATGGAAGGGAAGAAGGTTGAGGAGAAGGAGGGAAAAGGGAGAGGGTGGAGTGCCTTAAAAGGGATTGGGGGGGGAGGGCGGAACAGAACACGGAGACAAACGGTACAGACAAAAAGGAGACCAACCAGAACAGGACAACAGCAGGACAGGACAGAACTAACTGTACAAAACACACCAAAACAAACACCCACCGGACCCACTGGCCATTGTGTCCGTCCATTCCCTCCCCCTTCCCCCTCCCCCTTTCCGTTTATGCTTTTTGTTGTTTTGTATTCTTTCTTTCTCTCTTTTATTCCACGCAATAAATAATGTAAGCCAATTCGTTGGCCACACTTTCAGATGGAAAAGCACGTAAAACATACACATATTACTGTTTTATCGGCGGACAAAATAAGGGAAGGAAGGGGACATATGAAGCGGAACTGGAGGGGGGAAGGAAGAAAGGTAAGGAAGGAATGAGGGAGGGAGGGAACAGACTGCTTGCCGTGATTGGATCAGTGGGGGTTTGTTGCATTTTGAAAGTAAAACAAAGTGATTTGCCAATTTGGAGGGGATCAGGGAAGGGCAACGTGATCACTGTCTCCCCCAGTCCGATCATTTGCTGACTGATCATCACCACCAATTGCCACTTCCCCCCCCCCACTCCCCCGAGCCATCGATCCGGTCAGATTAGCCTGTGAGTTACACCGACCATCCATCGCTAATATCTCCCTCCCTTCCCTCCCTCGTCATTGTCATCCCTCGCGCCTTGCCCAACCAACTGCCGGCGCCAAAAAATGAAATTGGAAGTTGGAAGGGGAGAACCAGTCATCATGGTGGGGAGGGAATGACCAGACCAGAGAGAGAGAGAGATGACCAGTCAGCCGGGGTTGGACATGGGCAACACACACCGACACATGGGACGAGAGGGAGGGAATTGTTGTTTGGGATCAGAAAAATGGGAGGGCAAAGGAAGGGCGGCACATTTTAGCTTTGGGTCGACGGAAGTTGAGTGTTGTGTTGGCCCGACGAAGGTTGCGCAACGGAGGAGGGGAGGTGGCGCGCAATAGACTTTGGCTGAACTAAGTCCCCCCTCCAAATGCCCCAAATTGCGCCAAAGGGCCAACAGCCTTGACACACTCCCCCCTTCCTCAATCAGTGCATGCACTTACCCACCGCGCCCTTGGCCCGCTTCGCCGTCGTTTCACGGTCATGACCACCGCACTCACTTCCCAAAGGGGGATTAAATTGTTGGATGGGTGGTAGGTGGATCTACCCTCCCCTCCCCTCCCCGTCCCCAGCTTTGCCCTCCCTCATCTCCCTCCCTGAACCCCAACCCCCTCTTAGGGCAAGTGGAAGGGGCGAGTGATCATCGGCGGCTGCTCTCCTTTGCCCCCTCTGCTGAAGGGTCCTTCGATCCACGCACAGGTGAGCCAATCCATCCCCTCCCTCCCTCCCCACCCCGACGATCCAATTCACGCGCAAAAGCGAAACCAGTTCCTCTCTCCTCTCTTCCACACCCTTCCCCTCCCCTCATCAGCGTCATCTCTCCACGACAACCAACCGAAACCCCCCTCCCCTCTCTCCGTCCCCTCTATGCTTCGTCCCATACCCCCCCTCAACCAATACATTCATCCCCGGGGCGGGGTGATGATAATATGTATGGTGTATGGATGTAATGCAACGCGTAATGAAATGGACGGAGGAAGGGGAGAAGGGGAATGGATAACCAGCCAAAAGGTAATTGAGACGGAGAATGATGAAGCAGACGATGGTGGGGGAGGACGGGGAGGAGAAGAGCAATTATTAGCATTATGGGAAGGAGACGGACGGGGTGGGACCAAATGGGAGGGCAAGCAGGGAAAAGAGCCCGATCAAGAGAATCAAATGGGAGAAGGGAAATTGCAATTAGAAAATGGGGAAAAGTGATGATTGGGGGAAGAGACAGACGGACATGGAGGGAGGGACACGTGGTGAGTCCAGCTGACGGAGCAGTACACCTCTCCCCTCATCATTGGATGTTCAGCATCCGCATGTTCATCTCCTGCTGCTCCTTCCAGTACTTCACCTTAACCAACTTTTGTCTTCGGAAATCAATGCCTCACTCACCGTCTTGACTCTGAGCTCAAGTGTTGCCTCCTGAAAGAGTTGACTGTTCAACACCAGGCTCCTTCCCCCTCCCCTCCCCCTTTGCCCGTTCACCTCGTCCACCAACCACACACTGTTCGGATGCAGTTGAAGTGCTTCAAATTGAGTTGCATGTTTGGACTAATCTCTCTCCCTCCTTCCCTCCCTCCCTCCCTCCCCTATCGTCTCCCACCCACCGCTCGCCGTGCACATGTGCGAGACGCCCTTCTCCAGTGCCGTTCGAAGTGCCATCGCCTTGTGTGCTCCGTTGACCAGCATGAGCACCTTCACCGGACTGTCTGTCTTCCCCGTCGCTCTTCCCCAACTCATTTCCTTCCCACTGACCTCTCTCGCGTCCATAACTGTTCCGACTCCGACGGTCAGCGCCTGTCTGGGCACCCGACTCGAATCGTCGCTGAAGAAGCGCGCATTAGAGGCGATTGTCTCCGCGTTGAGTGATTGGACACGAGTTCGACTCTAAATTGACCGGCAGGATTAAGCACCGATAAGGGAAAGGAAGGAAGGAATAATCAGTACAGTCAAACTGCTTCCGGGCTCATTGAACGCCATGTGTCCGTCGGAACCGATACCTGAAAAGGTACATGCAATACTTTTCGGAGAAAATAAGGCCTGAAATTGATTAAAAAGGATGTCCAAACCCGACACGAACAGATCGATCCCTCCCGCAGTGCCAATTTCACGCCTTAAATTGAACAGAGACGAGGGAGCATTGGAACAAACATCGAGTTCGGTTGGCACTCACTCGTATCGCGCACACTCCGTCGCCAAGCAGGGCGCATTCCCATCCGGGATGTTCACCTCCAACAAATTATGGTTAAGGCACAGTTAAATGACTTATTATTTAATTACATTGGACGGGTCGATGTCAATGTGCCTGAACGAACGAACGAATGGATGGATGAACGGAGAAAGGGAGTTTCAGTAGATTTACCGGAAGAAGTTGCGGAACATGAAGGAGTGATAACTCTGCTGGTGGTCCCTGGGTATTCCCACGTACCTGAATTGACTTCGGATGGTTAGACAAAGGCTTAGGAAGGAGGATTGCCAATTTTGGGTCAGTTTATCAGGTGGCGATTTAGTGCAAAGTTGTATGTGATTTTAAGCGAAAAATATTGTTGATATTTAGCGTGGAATCCGTGTCCAACCCCCACCCCGGGACCCACTCACTCGTCCATGTTGAATGTTTTCACCCTGGCGAAGGACACTTGTCCGGCTTCGTACAGCTCCACCAGACGGCGGTACATTCCAAGAGGGGTGGAACCTGAAACAATTTGCAAAAATTTATCAGAAAGGAGAAAGGGAGATAAAAGTTTGCCATAAGTTCAGATGCTGATGTTGCACACCATTATTATCAACAATTCGTTATTTTAGTTGTTTGAATTTTAACCTGTGGGAAGTCCTAGCGTGAACAATCTCCCGCCATCACTGTTCTCTCCCTTCTCCTCCGATCCGATGAATGCATTTATCCGCCGGCACACCAGCTGGGCAGCGAACTCGCTGAGCTGCGCGTAATCGTCCAGCACCAGCAACTTCATTGTTTTCTCAGCCAAAAATGGGAAAGGAAGTGAGAAAAAGGAGCAAAAAAATGTCAGAATTGGGTAAGGAAATAAATATACATATCCTAATGGTGAATTGTGTTGTTGTTCACGGACTATAAATCCCAACCCAGATAGATAAGGATTGCTATAAGGCAAAAGGCATCTTTGTAAAAAAGTAGCTAAAGTAAAATTTAATAACAAATTAACAAAACAAACACTCCTTTACTCAAGGTATGAAATTCCAGAAAAGGCGTTAAATTTGACCATATTAATCAAATGTTAAATTCGTTTCGTTTTACGGGAAACAACTATCAATTATTAAAACAACCTAAAAGTCCGTCCTGTCCTGACTGATAACGCGATACATTTGATACCCTCCTTTATTATCGTTTGCTCAAAACACAATCGAAGGAAGGGAGAAGACGGTGCAATGCAAATGATCGGACGAACTGAACAACTTGGCTCTTCACCTACCTATCAAAAATAAGCGGATGAGCGGACAGAACAAAGACGGGTCACTGAAATGTGTGATGAGTGAGAGACGGATGAGATACACCAAAGGTGGTTGACAATTGACAAAACTTAAGCAAAGTTTCAAAAACACCAGTCTTTCTAAAACAAACGTAAATGAACAAATAACAGACTAAATAAGGACAAAACATCGTCATATTTGTGTATTATCTCTATTTGGATACACCTTGCGCCTTCCCCCTCTTCACACCCTGCTCTGAATACTCCTGTTTGAACAGTGCCTCGGCCGGGTTTTCCTTCGGGGAATTGGTGTAGTCCGGCTTGCAAGTTCTCTCAAACACTCGCTCATACGGATTGAACCCCATCTCTAAGAATCAATCGATTAATGCAAAACTCAAATTCGTCCAGCCTCGAAAATAAACCAACTGACTTTCCATCACTCCTCTCATCTGTGCCTTTTTCCATTTTTTCTCCTTCTCTTCATCCGGCACCAAAGGAAGTGGTTCCAAAAAGACGCCACATGCAACTGAAACAAGCCCAAATTAGCAAAACCGAAAAAGGACAACACCTACTGGTGGTATTCTCGCTACGGAGTGTGAAACGTTGCTGTGGTTGCATAAATTGAGGCGTACTAAACAGTTTAAAATCGCAACATTCCCAAGCTCATCAACAAACAATGAAGGAAAGCGAAATAGCGAAAAGAAATTTCAATATTAATTTCAAAGTTTTCCCCCATCCCTAGAATTGGCTCAAAATAATTGTTAACCAAAACCCCTTACGATGATACTAGTTTCTTTTACCTTAGAGCAAGGACAATTTCGGCGTGCTAAAACTCTTTGATTTTTTCCAAAAATCTTTTTTATTTTTTTTACCTCTCCTGGCATGATGAAGTCCCGATTGTCGGGGAGGCGCATGGCGGCCATACAATCCCAAGTAAGTGAAAAGATGTGCTGTTTGAACAAGTGGGCTATGGGCATCTTCCCACCTCCCTCGTCTGGTTTCAGCAAATACAACTAAAATGCAACGAATATATTTTTAATAAGTTTTGTTCCAACTTTATTATTGAATTGATTATTTGAACCCTTCTTATTAATTTCATAGTTTCATTATTACAGATAGTTTAAATTTTACAAATTTGTTTTTGTCAAACTTAACCTGTGCTCGAATTTGGTCCGTAATGTGATGTTTTTGCCCTTGTGGAATTAACACACACCCTCGCCTAACATCTTTCGGGCCGAGACCTTTCAGCAAAACACCTGTTATAAAATTGATTTTTTTATTGTGAGCAAACAGGTAAAAGTGCCCCAATAATTTAAAATTCAATTCACCTAATTGATCGCCTGGTTCAGCCTGTTCGACCGTTTTATGGAATGTTTCCAATCCTTAATCACTGCGATGTTTATAAAATGTTAAAATGATCTACCATTTATTACTGAGCTAATGTTCTTCCCATAACCAAGAATTTGCACTTTGTCGCCCTTTTTAAGAGTTCCTTGTTCTAGTTTGCCCGTAATCACAGTACCACGACCTCAAAACAATTATATAGTGTTTTTTTGCTAAAAGTTTATGTACCATAAATACATCCCACCTTTTATTGTATAAACTTTCTCAGCAGCCAACCATGGCTCGTTGCTCTTGGAACGTTCCGGAACTTTGAACCCATTGTCAAGTGTGTCCAATAAACGGAGAATTGCTTTCTCTCCTATTTCCGGATTTTTTCCTTCCAACGCGGAAAGAGCCGACCCCGGGATTATCTAAAGTATATATTTTTATAATTGGCCCTGGTGCATGCCTTTACCGGTGCTGTGTCTCCCGGATACCCGTGCTCATTAAGCAGTTCCCGCACTTCCATCTCGACAAGTTCCCTTGTCTCGGGGTCGTCCACCTCATCAATTTTGTTCAGAAACACGCATATGTTGTACTGGGGAATTCCACATTGTCGTGCTAGGAGCAGATGCTCACGAGTCTGAAGGTGTATGCTCTGCTTCTATATATATTTATTTTATTCCCATGTCTAAACCTGCGGCATTGGCCCGTCAGTAATCGCAACGACGAGAATTGCGCCCTCCATTTGAGCGGCGCCAGTGATCATGTTCTTGATGTAATCCGCGTGTCCGGGACAGTCAATGTGGGCATAGTGTCTTTTATCGGTTTCTGAACAAATCAAAAGCTCATTCATCAACTATTGGACAACCAAACCCACCATATTCTATGTGTGATGCATTGATTGTGACCCCACGCGCGCGTTCCATCGGCGCATTATCAATGTCTTCATACCTGTGACAAACTCAAAACATAAATAAAAATTTAATAAAACCCACTTCCAATATTTCGCAGTCTTCTTGGCCGCCAAAACTAAAAATTGCAATGTTCAGCAAAGCTGATGACATATTAAACAAATCAACCTTTTGTGATCGCAGAAGAGAGAGTGGTCTTCCCATGATCGACATGTCCAATAGTACCAATGTTAAGATGTGGCTTATCCCGCTTATAAACAACTAAAAGCTTTACCACTTAAATTGTTTTACTAAAATAGTCTCAACTTTTTGCTCCCGGCGCCACAGCATAAAACCTCTCTGTTTATAAAAAATTTCAATATATATATATATATGTTATTAACATTAATTTTTAAAACAAAACATACTTGCCAGTTCGAAGTGCAAAAAGGGTCGAACCACCAATTTCTGGTGCATTGATAAAATTTGGTTTGGTCAATCAATCTATTAAATTCAAAAAATATGCAAATTATTAAAATAATAACTTTTCCCTTTTATTGGCAATGAAATTTAAGGATTATTTTAGAAATTTGTAATTTATACGAAAACAATAAAGGATAACGTTAAAAAGTAAAGTTAAACAACAAACAAACAAATAAATAATTTATATTTCTCTTGTTATTTTAAAATGTTTATTTAACTAGATTTAATATGGCAAACCGTATAAATATAATTTTGAAAATGAAATGAATAGCCATTCAGTCCTTCGCTCATTTGCAATTTTCTAACAATGGATATACAGGGTGGGGGTCAAAACAGTCCTGGAGAACTTGTTGGCTGATTTTTAGATGACTTGCATATATCAGATACATGTATGAGTGATACCATCGACCCTCGATCTGCGCTACAAGCTGGTACCAGGTGTTCTGGAAATTTTATAGAAAAACTTGAAACAATCGTAATTTTTTCGAAAAAATCCGACAATTTTGGTTTTTTAAAAATTTCTAAAAATTTTGCATAGCAACCTTATATGTAATTGATACCATTTTGTAGCGCAGATCGAGGCGCATCTAATGGTACCACTCTTGTATAGATCTGATATCTGCAAGTTATCTAAAAATGCAAACAATTCTCCAGGACT
>JAQIYK010000723.1:0-12445 GCA_034700465.1 Rotylenchus robustus | reverse complement strand
GATAATCCCTTTTTCCCCGTTTTTTGCCCCTCCGTTTGCCACCTGTCCAATTTGTGGTTGGTTTGTTGTTTTTGGGGTGCTGCACCACAGACAGACAGATTAATCTTCGATGTTTCCTTTCCTCCACAAAAATTATCGCCTTAAGCCAAACAAAAAATGCAAAAAAAAGAGACACAAATTGGGAGGAGAAGGGGGAAGGAGGAGGATAGGATAAACAGAGGGAGAAAAAGGGGAGGGGAGGGGGGATTAGCCATTTTTTGGAGAAGGCACTCGCCACGATGAAGATGATCCAACCAACCCAAGTCATCGTCGTCGTTTTCTCCCAAATTGTTCCATTTTGTGACTTTCCATCTTTCCAACACACTTTCCGTTTTCTCCCCAATTCAGTCTTACCTTAACTTTTCAAATCTCTGATTTTGATCTCGTCTCCCCCCCCCGATCACCTTTCCCCTCCCGATTCCGACTCCCATCCGTCTTGTTTATCCCTCCCGCCCGCGTCAATTACATATCCTCCCCGATATCCCCGATCAGTGCTGATCATCATCATCAGGTCATTTGCCCCTCCAAATTTGCATCTTCCCCATCCTCCTCCTCCAATATTCCTTTCCTTCCCCGCCACAGATATCTCCGCCGACCGATCTCTTCCCTTCCTTTCCCTTCCCTCCTCCTCCTCCTCCTTCGCCCCGTTGTTGTGCACGTTGTGCACAACATCAACACCCTCGTCGTCCTGCAACCAGCCGAGCCCCTCTCTTCCGCAGATCATTCTCATCCCTTTTCCCGGCAAAGGCAGTTCAGTTCATTCCCCCGTTTTATGAGTTTCGCCTCCCCAAATTTTATGTCCTTCCAAAAGGGTCATCTTCATCATCCTGCCAGCCAAGCAACCCTCTCTATTCATATCCATATTCAAATTTGTACCACTATTTATATGCCCTTATCCATATCCGCACTATTATTACCTATTCACATCCCTCCCTATCCATTTCTCCATATCCTTCCTTCCGTTCATATCCACACTATCCCTACACCTATCCCCCCTATCCAATTGCCCAGTCCCTTCCCAGTCCAGTGGTCCAGTCCACCCATCTCCTTTGTTCATCCCATCGATCGAAGTGCACACTTTGCGGACTGAAAATGCCATCGATGGACTCAGGGGGAAGGGAGGGCGGTGTTTATCAAAGGACAATTAAGCGAGTGCTATTCATCCCTTCCCTTCCCCTTATATCATCACCACTTGAGCCAATTTTGCCAAGTGCTCCAATACCCCCTCCATCTCTCCTTTTATCCTTTTTTGTTATTCTATTTTTCGACTTAAACTCCGCCAAAGAAACTTTTTATAGGAATTCAGTTCTGTTTTGTCAATGAAGTGGATTTACACAATTGTCAAACATACCATAACCATACCTACCCCATGTAAAACTAAACAAAAGAAAAGACCATGTCTAACAAAAGTCTTATTTTTCAGGGGTCCTTTCTGTTCAGTGGTGCGAGTTGTTCCTCTGAAAGGAATTGGATCTAAGTCAATTGGACATGCCCAACTTCTCGGCCACACTGAGCTACTTTTTGATTTTTGTCCAATCATTGCCATTTACTTCATCCCCTTCCCGTCCTTTCCATGTCCCCTCTATATCCCCCTCCCCCTCCTCGGCCCCGCCTTCTCCCCTTTTTACGACTCGCCCATCGCTCCCCCGTCTCCCCCCCCCACGCCGCCGCCCCCGGGGAAGGCAACAACTCCAACTCCTTTTCTCCGAGCGTGCGGATGGATGCATATCCTATCCCCTATCCCCCTCCAGACGTGCTCATCCCCCTTCCCCCGGCCGCCTCCGTCCGTTCGTCCATTCGAAAAGTCGCGCACCCTCCAGCCCCCGTCATAATCCGCTCATTATCATCGCCCACCCTCCGCGCGACCAATCCATCCATTATGCACCCCACACTTCCGCCATATTCATCATCCCCTCCCTCCCCCTGATCACCTTTCTTCTTTTATGCTTCACCTTTTCTGATCACCTTTCTATGCTTCTTCTTTTTTCTCCAACACTTTTTCCGCTCAATTCTCCCTTCAAAATCGCATCATTTGGACCACCAAACCCACTCCCTTCGCCCCATTGCTTGGCCACATAAATCTTTGTTCTTCGCCTCCAAAGCATGTGTCCCATCAGCCAGAAACTAACTTTTCTCTTTTTCGGGCGAAGGGGTTCCAACCCGCCCAACCGAACCCACCCCGATGCTTCTTCTTCTTCATCGTCCTTTCCACCTCTGTGCACTTTTTCATTCTTTTCCCACCGATGCATTCCTTTCCACCCAACCAGTACAGCAATAGATGATACTCTCTGATCGATCAATGGGAGGGAGATCCGATGTCCGATCAGATCTGTCATGCCCTCAGGGCATTCCTCTCCCCTCCCCTCCTCTCCACCCATCCCACCCTCTCCGATCAATACACTCTATCATCATCACTCCTCCACCTGTACAATGCCTGTTACTCCACCACCACAGAGTTCATTAACATTTGATTTTGCTTCTGGTGATCCATCATGCCCTGATGGTATACTGTAAACCCTCTAATAGTATTCCTTGAGGATACCGTAGAACAGTATCTCCGGGATACAATTGGAGGAGATACGGTATTCCTCTCTTTCTCTCATTCTTTCCCCCACTCTCCTCGATCAATGCACTCTATCATCTTCTCTATCTCGCTCCCTCTCCCTCGACCTGTTGCACCTCCCCGCGAGGGTCAATGTTGGGTTGTGTTCCCGTCTTTTTCCCGGCGATTCCCCCGAGGGATGGACACTTATCTCTCTTTTTCCCCTTCCCCCCCCCCTCCCCCCGTTTTTTTGTTTGTTCTTCCTTTTGTGTCCCTTCCCAAAATGCCGCCCTTTCCCCCTTCTTCCCTTTCCCCCTTCTCCCTCCCCCTACCCCGTTGGACCCATTGGCCTTTTGCTCCAAATTATCATTTTTCCGCCCATTTTCCCTCCAATTTGTCCATTTTGAAGATGAACGGCCAATTTGGTTGATGGGGCAAAAAAGTGGCCCGAAGGTACTTTTTGTCCTCCGCGCGCCCATTTTTTGCCAAAGAAATTGGATGGAATGCCAAGCTCTCTGTTCCCTCCCCCACTTTTTTAGATCATCTTCGCTTGCCCACAAAGATGTCTTTTTTCTCTCTTCGGCGGTGCTAATTTTTGTCGGCCAATTCATCATCACACATCGAATCTCAAAACCCATCAAAATGTTCAAATCCTTCACCAACATGTTCAAGCTGTTCATCTTCATTTTGCTGATGTTTAGACATGCAGGTATTGACAAAATGGCTTTAATAAATTTTAATTTTCTCGATCCGGGAGTTCAAATTTTACATAAATTTTACCTGGACGGGCTTGGGAACATGATTCCCCTTCTGGTAACTCACTCATCCCACGTTACAAAATCACAGGGGCTCAATAATGATCATCTTCAGACCATTAATATCTCCCTCCTCAGGTTCATCTCCAGCACCCTCCTCTACTTCTTCATATACCGACTCCGTCCGGTCCGACTCGGCTGCCACCTTTCCCCTCCAAACGCGTCCCTTCCTCGACGAACCCAACGAAGCGCCTTATTTGGCTCGGGAAGGCGAGCCAGGGCCGTTGCTGAACTGCTCGGTGGCGGAGCAGTACCGGGATCGGAGCAGATACGAGCTGGAATGGACCAAAATTGTGGGCGACACACCCATGTGAGCACATTTACAAGGGGTTTAACTAATTGGAACTTTGGGTCAAACTCATTCCCTACCGTATTCTTTCTCTATTACCTTGGGAAGAGAAAGAACCCTTTTCATTTTCTACCGCATACCTTTCTCAATTTCTACCGTATATCTTCCCCATTTTCTACAGTAATCTTTTCTCCATTTTCAGTTTGGTGTCCCGCAACGGTCGTCTGTTCGTTCCGTCCGGCCCGTCCGGCTACGAATTGTCGGACAGTGTCCAACACGACGGTGGGTACCATCTCCGCCTTTTGGGCGTCCAATTCGCCCGCGACAACGGACGCTTTTTCTGCGCGCTAATCGACACCGAAACGCGACAGCAAACGCTCAGCGAGCCGGCCCGCGTCGTTGTGCTCGGTAAGTAAAAAGTCCAAAAACAAGGGGTTACCATCGGAAACTCGAAAAATGAAAACCTAAACCTAAATTTTCAAAAACCCGAATTTCAAAATCGAACATTGGGGTCAAATTGCGACGATCCAGTCCAACTCCAAACCCGATTAAACCCAAAGAAGATGAACGCGGTGGGAAGAACCCCTAAATTCTTCCGTCAATCCGCCGAAAATGGTATTGGGAAGTGCTGGGGGAACAGCGGGACGCCAAAGGGGTACTTTGGGAAAGAAAAGTGTGTGGGTTTTGTGTGTTGGTTTTTCTCTCCGATTTCGCAATTTGGGTTGCCCACTGACCAAGTTGTGGATGTGATCAATTTGGGGAAATGGGTTCAGAGAGGGAATTTTTCAGAAATTGTATTGCTCAAATAGAATAATCAGTTGAATTCTTGGTTTTTGGGAATTTCCTACTTTTCGGGATTCTTGAAGTGTTTTCTGGATTCTCATCAGCGTCCAAATTCTCAACCCGTGCATCCTAAATCCCACATCCATCCAGTCCACACTCCACTTTCACCTTCTTCCCCATTATTCCCCCCCCCCGTAGGTGGTAATATTCAAATTTCTCCCCTCTCCTCTGACCATTCTGCGCACCCATTGGACCGTGCCAAATTCACTGCTTTCCTCCTCGCCCTCTCCCCTCTTCCCCCCCCCCTCTTCCTCTCCCATCCCTTTATCTCTCATCCTCCTCTCTATCTTTTCCTCTCCCCCACCTCTCTCTTCCCCTCACTATCTCTTCCCTTTTCCTCTCCCCCCTCTCCCCCCTCCTCCCCCTTTTCCATCACCTCATTTTAACCATCCAAACTTTTCATCATCAACTTCATCTTCTTCTTCTTCCTCTTTTTCAATTTTCAACTTCTCCTTCTTCTTCATCCATCCATTTCCCTGCCCATCTTCGTCCTTCTCCTCTGCCGATTTTCTTTGCCTCCGGCGATGAAATGGACGAAACAAGAAAATGGGAATTGAAAGCTGAGTAAGTTAGGGGAGAGAGAGGAAAGGAGGGACTCGAAAATGGGTGGGGAGATTGGGGGGATATTGGGGGGAGGAGGGAAGAATTGACCAGGGGGAACAATATGGAAATGGAATGGGGAGAAGAAGCGCAATATATACCCGGGGTGGGTGATCATTGATCAAACCCGATTTTATGCAACCCAAAAAATCCGAAAATTCTGTCCACACTGGTGATCAATGCTCAAAATGGTTTCAAAGTCATGTCAATTTGCTCCAAAAATGTGGTGATGATCTGCTGCTGATGAGGTACCTTTGGACTTGGACATGTTGCGCCTTTTGGCCACCACATGTCAACCCATCGCAACATTGTGTCCCCCCCCCCAATCCCCCCCGGTCCCGTTATGTTCCCCTCCACCAGATGTGTCTCCCTCCCCTCCCCTCCGCCGATCTTTGTTCGCAACTTCTTTCTTCCTTTCCTTTGGCCATCTGTCCAATTTTTGCCCATTAGACCCTCCCCAAAACTAAGCCTCGTCATCGTTCCGCCACATTTTGTGTTTGTTGTGCCTTTCCCCGCGCCAAATTGTCGTCAAATGGACTGAAGCGCATAATTGCCCCTCGGGGGGGGGGGGGAATTTGGGAATTTTGGCGAAATCGGGGGAATTTGGATAATGGACAATGTGTAGAGAAAGAGAGCACAATGGATCGACAGAATTTTGGAGAGAAAAGGAGAATGGGGAGGAGGGACAGAGTCAGAGATTGGAAAATGGGGACACTTTTTGGCAAAGTTATTGGAGCAAAATTTGGAGATTTGGACAACAGGTGCACCAATGATATGTTGGAAAAATGACAGTATCCCTTAAATAGAAGATACTGTAGTTGTGCCGTTGACCCCTCAGGGAAAGATACGGAACGGTACTTTTGGTGGATACAGCCTACAGCACCTCACTAGACCCTTAGAAAGATACGGTGTACGGTACTTTTGATAAAACATACGGTACTTTTGATAGATACAGTATCTCTCCGGCATATGGTCATTTGGACCTGACTTTCTCATCATCAGCATAATGGCGATAATTTGATAAGATCGAAGGAAAAGGGGAAGGGCAAAAGACCCCCCAAAAATAATGAAAATTTATGGGAGGGAAAGTGAGGAGGAAGACAAAGATGGATGAGATGATGAAAAATAATAGGTAATGAGGAGAATGGAAGGAAAGAGACATATACCTTATCTGATCGGGGAGAGGAGGGAGGGGAGGGTCAAATATCCAACAAAATCCAAACTTAACAGAATAAGAAAACAACACACAAATAGGAAAGGGGGATAAAATTTGCATAATTCCACCCCAAAAAGTGTCCGTTTTTGGTCATCGGATCAGGTATCAGGTCAATAATCAAAATCAATACCACGCCCAGCGGAAATGGAAATTTGGAGGGAGCAAAGAACAGATTATGCCCTAAATGGCGACGGATTTGTGGGGGGACTAATCCCGTAATTTGGCGAGGGATTAGTGTACATTTTCGCCCATTTCGACCACTAAACACCTTCCGCTGGTGGTGGTCAAAATGGTGAGAAAGAAGAAGGAGTTGCTAATAAATCGGGCAAAAAAGGGGGAAATTGTCCGAAAGTGAACAGAAAAAGTTGCGCAATAATGGGGGGCATATAATTGTGAAGAAAAGTTCACTCTTTTTGGTTGCAAACTTTTTGTTTTATTTTTACAGTCCTTGACCAATAAATATCCTAAAGGCCCCAAAGGACTACTGAAAATGATGGAAATTTGCCAACTTAAAAATTTGAACAGAATTCCGGCCGATTGAACAAGACCTGATTAGAGGCCGAAATATTCCTTGGACTTTGACTGAACTCAAAGTGCACAGTTTAGTTCAGAGTTTGGACTTTCAAATTTCAAAGTCCATGTCCAGGTCAAAGTCCAAATTCCTTCGCTATTTCGCCTCTGCTTTTTATCTCTGCTGATCACCCCTCACTTCTTTGTTCTCTTTCTTTCTCTAAATTGGGTGTTCTGTTTGCTGAACAGATCAAATTGCCACAAAAAATGAATGGCACCGACAAAGGGACGAAAATTGTTGAGAGAAGGGACGGAGGGGAGGAAGAAGAGGAAGAACGGAGAGGAGAAGATGAACGGGATGGGATGAGGAGGATGAAGGAGGATGAAGAGGAGATGGGGAGAGGGGGAGAGAGAAAGGGAAGAGATAGTGAGGGGAAGAGAGAAGTGGGGGAGAGAGGAGGAGAGATAAAGGGATGGGATGAGAGGGGAGAAAGGAGGATAAAAAGGAGATGGGGATGAGGAGAGGGAGGAGGAGGAGAGGGGGAGAGGAAGGGAAGAGATAGTGAGGGGAAGAGAGAGGTGTGGGAGAGGAAAAGATAGAGAGAAGGATGAGAGATAAAGGGATGGGATGTGGGGATGAGAAGGGGAGAGAGAGGTGGGGAGAGAGGAGGAGAGATAAAGGGATGGGATGAGAGGGGAGAAAGGACCATTGTTTGCGGAGGAATTACGCTTTTTGGATGGGTCCTCCAATTTCGGCATCAAAGGAAAAAAGAAAGTCCGAAGAAACGGGAAAATGGGGTTGGCTACAGTACCCAACCTATTGACTAGTTACTTTGTCAACTACAGTAAACACGAAGTTTTTTACAGTAATATTTGGTTACAGTACCTTATTTAACTACAGTATTCGACAATAACCATTGATTAGTTTGCTTGATTACAGTAAGGGAAAATGGAATTGTATCCTTTCGGTTGGCTACAGTATACCCTGTTTGTTAGTTTGTTTATTGATTACAGTAATCCTATGGGAAAATGGAAAGCCTAATAAGGGATTCTTTTTGATTGGTTGGTACAGTAACCCATTAGTTCAAAAATTGAGAATCGAATGTTTTTTGGTTACAGTAATCCATTTTTCATTTATTACCGTACACTGACTGATAATTTGTTTTACAGTAGCCCCACAGCCGCCTACCATCACGGCCCAACCCGCTGAGCCCGTCCGGGAAGGCGCGTTCGTGACGATGCGTTGCGAATCCCACGGTGGCAACCCGACGCCGCGTTTCCAATGGTTACTGTTCCAATGGAATTCCAAAAAAATTAAAAAAAAAACTTTAAAAAATTTAAAAATATATATAAAAAAATTTAAATTTTTATTATTATTTAAATTTGGTAAAAATTACACCCCTAAGAATTGAATTTAAAAATCCCGGTCCCGGTCCCGGTTTAGTCCCGGATCCCGGTGTCGAATCCCGGTCCCGGTCCCGGGTCCCGGTTCCCGGTAAATTTTGAATCCCGGGCAACTCTGGTATTTAGGTTGTTCGACAACCGCACTCGCGTGCCGGACGCGTGGTTCCACGAGCGTACCGAAGGCGGGGGCGGAGCGAAGGGAGGGCGTACGGTCAGCACACTCCAAATGCATGTGATGCGCGGAGACAACGGCGCCTACTTGGCGTGTCAGTTGTGGAACCAGGCACTGAAGGAGGGCGACTGGCTGGAGACGGAGTCCAACAAGTTCAATGTCAGTGCCAATTTTGTAGGGTTGTCGGTTGGGTTATATTTTTAAAAATTTTGGGTTTGGATTTCAGATTTTTTGCAAAAAAAAACGTTATTTTTGGGATTTTTCGAAAAAATAGGTGTTATCTATACAATTTTACCTACATCTCATTTTTTGAAATTCTTTTCCCCAAGATCCTAAGGGGATACAAAAGGTCCCAAGAAAATAAGGATTTCGAAAATTTGGAATAAATTTTACAGGTTCTGTACCCGCCGACAGTCCGTGTAGTCCCGTCGGTGGCGGAACTGAACGCAGAGGAGGGCGAGATAGTCCCGTTGTTGTGCACCGCCGACGCAAACCCTCCCGCCACCAACTTCCAATGGACACATTTGCCGTCCGGACAAGTGCACGCTGAACGCGAATGGCGTCTGCCGGTACGGCGAGCACTGGCGGGCGAGTTCCGCTGTACCGCCACCAACTCGTTGGACTCCGGCGCGGACCGGATCCGGCTGAACGTGCTGTATGGACCAGTAGTGCGGATCAAGACAGCTAACGGAGGTGGTGGAGGCGGGCCGGGCTCAGTTGTGAGTCCGGTGGAGGGTGAACGGCTGGTGATGGACTGCGAGGCGGACGCCAACCCGAAGGCGGACGCCCTGGCGTGGACGGGCCCTGGGGGTGTCCAGCGAAACGGTTCGCGGCTGGTCATCGAGTCCATCAACAGGTAGGACTTAGTCCATTCGACTTTGAACTTCCAACCCTTTTTGCAGAGCCCAGTCCGGCAACTTCACCTGTACTGCTTGGAACACGCTGTCCCTGACGCAGGGCCAGTCCAAATCCTCCCAGAGCGGATCGGTGATCCGTACTGGCTTTGCGCACGTGCAAGTCGACGTGCGGAGACGCCCCGGGCCCGCGTTGATCATCGCCAAGCGCACCACGCTGAATGTCGGTGAACCCATCGTGTTGGGATGCAGCACGGACGGGGACGCGGGCAGCCCACCGGCGCGCTTCCGCTGGGCCGGTCCGCCGACCAAAGGGATCTACGAGCCGGAGCGGGAGGAGTGGGGCAGGGCACAGCTGCGCGTGCCGGAAGCACAACTGGCGCATAACGGAGTGTACCGCTGCACGGCGTACAACGAGATCGGCAAGGGCGAGGAGGCCAGCATCCGCGTCATGGTAAGCGCGGCGGGAAGAGAAAACCGCTAAGGGTTTTGGTGGAATCTGGTAGGACCGTTTCAAAAGGTTCCGGTAACCGAAATTAACTTGTTTTTTCGGTTTCAGAAACCGGTGTCAAGTTAGGGTTCCGGTCAAAAAGATAGGTAGTAAGGTAGGGTTCTAAAAACCCATTAAATCTGGTTAAAAATTCATTCAGATCTTTTTACTAGATGTTTTTCAAATCAAAGGTTTTGATGGTACCTGATAGAAGTTTTTAGGAAGTTCCAGTTTCAGAAACTTAATTTAATTTTTTGTCCAGAACATGAGCCTTCTTTGAACTCCAGTTCTAGTTCGGTCAAAACATTTCATTTTTCAAGGTGGTGGAGCCGGCCCGGATCTCGCGTCCGCCGATGCCCTCCAAAGTGTTGTCCACGGGCGCCGGCGACGTGTCCATTGAGTGCGAAGCGCGCGGCTTCCCCCGGCCGCGCATCCATTGGCTTAAGGACAACATTGTGCTGCCTGTAGATGAACATTGGAAACTGAACGAACGGACGGCCAACACATTTCCGGCGTAAGAAATGGCTTTAAATTTTTGAAAAAAAAGAGGGGTTCTTGCCTATCTGTGGATTAGATCCCTTCTCGAGACGGCATAGAAATTTGGAGGAAATAATTAGCCCATTTTTTGCTGAAGATGTGCCCCGGAGGAGAGTTGCGTGCATGCGGTGCAGTCCACGCTGCGCTTCGCACGCCCGGCGGAGTGGGCGGACAAGGGCAACTACACTTGCGTGGCGGACAACTCGCCCAGCGCCCCGTCCGCGTCCAGCTCCACCGCGTTGAGTGTCGTGCACGAGCCGGTGATGCTGAACGAACGCTTTTCCGACGGAATGGCACTGGCGGCAGCCGATGTGGGCGACACGGTACGTGGCGAACTTGAACTGCTTGGACTTGTTGATCATTCTCGAGCCTGATCTTTGATCACTCTTGAGCTTTGCTTCTTATCCATTCTCGAGTTTTGATCTTTCAACTGAAATTTGAACCATTTTAGGCCAAAATCATGTGTCGAATTTCTGCTCGGCCCGAACCAAAGATCATTTGGAGCAGAGATGGGACAGAAATTGTCGGAGAGTTTGGCAGTTCTGGGGACGGTCGCCGGACGCACATGTCACGGATTGGAGGTGAGCAGTTTGGTTGAATGAACTCCATTGAGCCCACCACAAATCAATCGGCAGATGCCATCGACGAGTTCGAGGCGGTGCTGGAACTGGCGGAGGTGCGCGAACGAGACTTCGGCGTGTTCACTTGCGAGGCGCGCAACGGAGTGGGCGGAAGGGGCGCGATCGAGATTCGTCTACAGGCACGAAGTGAGCAATAAGAAGCAATTTCAATGTTCAGGGATTCAAATTCAAAATTCAAACACGGTTTTTTTTGTCCCGGATCCGACAAAAATCCGGCTTGGAACCGGGCCTAATGCCGGCCGGCCTTTATCGCTGGGGCCGGCCCGTACCGGTTCTTAATTCGAATTGGATACCCTAGAGTGTACCAACCAGCTCCCCTTCAATTAATTGACTCTTGACTATTCACCTAAACTCCCTTTCTTTGTCGGTCGTCCCCAAACTCCCCTGCACGCGCGTCTGCTCCAGTCCGGCCTGTCCTGGCTACTGGTTGGATGGCGTCCGGGCTTCGACGGGGGCGAACGCTCTCAGTTCGAGTTGGAGTACCGCATGGTGGATCCGCACTCGGGCAAAGCGGGCGACGCGGAACAACACGACACCTTTCTGTTTAGTGCGCACAATTGGACCGCGTCCACTTTCTTCGGAGTGAGTACAGTAGCAGTACAGTAATTAAATGTTACAGTATTGAGTACAGTATGCCATTAACCAAATGACGTCATTGCTTTCAGATGGACGGTGATCGGGGCGACTTCTCGGCCCGGCCCAGCACCTTTTTGGTCCACAACCTCACCCATCTCCGGCCCCAAAGCACCTTTTGGTACCGCGTCCGCGCCCGCAACTCGCGCGGCGTGTCCGACTGGACCGCCATCGCCAACGGGGACACGGCGGACCCGCGCGAAAGCATGGACATCCAGGCACCCGAGTCGGCCATCTACCTGCTGGACGAGCAGAAGCTGGTGGTCCAGGTAAACCCTTTTTGGCAATATGCCAAATTGTTCAAATTTGTGCCATTTTCAGCCCCTCAAATATTCGCCTTTCCACTGTCTGCTCGTCTATGTGGCATCCGAGGAGGACGGCATCTGGCGCTCCGTTGGGTATATTTTAGACTGGATAAATACCGTACCTATTCTCCTTAATTTTAACACTGTCTCTAATTGTGCTCGGTGTTTTAATTTTAAATTAGGGATTCTCATCGCTATTTTTATAGATGTTTCCCGTTGGCCGAATCCGATGGCACTGTCCAGGGCATTTTGCCCGCGGAACGCTTCAAAGTTCGCTATTGTATGGCCATCGATCTGAGCAAATGTTCCACTGGGCTCAAAATCTTCGGTAAGTGGCCAAAAGGCTATACCTGTTCTTACCGTATTCTGACCTGAATAGGGGTACCGTACACTTTTTAACCCTTTTACTTTCTTTTTTTGTTGGGTTTTAAAGGATAAGTACCCACCCACCCACCCACACCCACCCCCTTGCCCATTCTCCTCAATTCCAACGACCTTTTTGCCCCATTTTTCGCCCATTAATTGATCCCATCTGCTTCTGTTGCCTTCGGGCAA
>JAQIYK010000722.1:0-12453 GCA_034700465.1 Rotylenchus robustus | reverse complement strand
TATTCTGGAAAATCCTATCCCATCTCACCATCCCTTTTTCTGCCACTTTCCTCGTTTTCCCCCACCTCCTCCTCCTCCTCGAGCACCACCCCCGTTCTTCTTGAGCCATTTCTTCTTGTCAGTTCCCTCCAGCAAGTCGGTCACTGCAATATTCAGACGCACACATTTGAAGCAGAAATCAATGCCCAGGCGAACATGGTCGCCGCGATACGAGAATTTGCGCGGATCCTTGTACAAATGGTCATTGCAGTCCTGGCACAGTTTGAAAGTATACAGATATTTTCCTTTCACCATCTTCCAAAGTTGGTTTTCATCAACCTCCTCATCGCTAGCATTATCTTCATCCTCGTCGCTAACATAGTAGTTTCGTCGTTTCTTGTTCCCATTTTTGCTGAGCCATTTTCCATCACTACCATCACGACCACCGTCATTATCTTCTTCACTGGATTCTGATGCCATCTTCCTCTTCTTTTTGCCTTCGACTTTTTTCATTGTCTTTTTCTCCTCTTTCTCCCCATCTTCTAGCGAAATTTCATCATCTTCAACAATTGCCAAATTTTTACGATGATGTTGTTCAGTGGAAGACATAATTATTAGTTTTTGACAAGAATTTTTAAAATGATTATGTCAAAAACATTAATAGGCACATATATTTTAAGCCCCGCCTCAAAATTTTAAGGGGGGGAAGCCACGCCCCCCCCAAAAACATGATCATTTGTATGATCAAAAATCATTCATTATCATTTGCGTATAAAAATGTGCGCTACTACTATCCTCTGTGAAATTTGTACCCTTCTCAAATGTCGTCCTGAACAAGTGATGGAATATATGCGTAATCCTATTGAGAAGGCTAAAGTCATGCGTGCACTTATGGGGCGCTCCGTTCGAACACTGTATCGAGACCGTCTAGGCTTCAAGCACTCATTTCGTCTGGGCGGACTGACCACCGAAGGAAGTCACGTTGTGCGAGCTTACGGACGCCTAAGGCGCCCTTGGAATGTATCCGTTTGTGCTTACTTTTTCACGCGCCACAACATTCGTCTCCGATTCCCGCGAGTGCCTTGCGCTGTTGAACTTTGGAACTTTGGCGAACGACGATTCTACCCACTGGAATTGCTGGAGACGGTAAAAGATGACTACGACGGCACTAGTGCCACATTCAACGGGGACGACAACGGTCTCCTCTCTAATATGGACCGGGCTTTTCAGTTGATGCGTGTGAAAAATCAACAACATCAGGACAACAATGAATCTGCAACTTCTTCACTATTCGATCCATCAGTACCACCACCACCAACAACAACATCGACAGCGGAGGAGAATGCCGATGGGCAAGATGAAAGTGATGTTAGTTGCGTGATGGAAGAGGATAGAAGCTGGATGAGCTAGTCATCATCGGATGAGAAAATGCTTTCATTTTGATTTTTTGTTTTTTTTAAATTTATTACAATATTTTGCAGTGAAAATTATAATATATAATTCGAATTAATTTTCAAATCAAATTGATCAATTTTTGTTTTTATTTATTCCAACAAAAATTATTTTTCTCCAAAAGTTCTGACTCGAAAATCCGGTCCCAGAATGCCCTTTGAGAGAACAGGCTTGTAGCATTTGGTCTGAGGGCCGGATGTGACCGTTCCGGTCCGAATGTCTGGGCGCAAAAAATGGGGTTCCGTCACCTCAATGGGTTCATATGTGTGATTGCGGGCGAAAGAGAGCACTTGTTTTTTGAACGTTTCATAATTTAGGCGTAGTGATGCTTGATGGTTGAGAGAAAAACCCCTAATTTTTAACACATATTCGAATTGATCTGCGGTGCCAATGCGTCTGAATTTTATCCCGTATTGTTTCGACCCCGCACACACAAATTCGACTATTTCGAGTCCAGGCGGTATTTCGCTGGCCAGCTCTCCCAAATGGTCACCAATTTGTAGTGGATTTTGTCCAATTTTGTAAGAATAAATGCAACTATCCGTGTCCTATTAAACAAAAATGTAATAAATTTGAAAAAAACACATTTTATACTGTATAAAGGAGTTGTGCCCCAGGGCAGTTGGCTATTTTGCGCATTGCCTCCAACAATTTTATACGCGCAGCCGAAGTGGTCCATGCACTGATAATCACATTGGAACCCTCATTTTCTATAATGTATTCCTTCTGAGTTTCGTATGTTACGAACAGGGTTCGGGCGGTGAGCTCATCAATGCATGAAATTTTGACGCTATGATTACCCAACAGTTTGCAAAATTCTTCCCGACTTTGTGTGATCAGTGAATGAGACAAATCATTTCTTAGACTAAATCGACCCTAAAAACATGAAAAATAAAGATTATTTTCTGATCCTTTTTTTGTTTGCAAAACACATACCCATAATGAATTCAAACAAAGTTTGGACAGTGTTCTGCGTGCTTCATTTTTAATCATTTTTTCTCGCTCAATGCGCATCCCAAAACGTTCCCAACACTCCCGAATGAATTGGTCCTCTTTTTCGGGAGTGTCGACACCATCGGGGAATCCACTGGCATGCACTTTGATGGTCATAAAGTCGGAAACGTATTTTTTGAACAACGTGTCATCCCATCGATCCGGAGGATAGTGGAGCACTCTCAGTAACTTTATGGCCCGGTATCCATCACGCAACGCCTCCTTCAACTCTATGGTGGTTGCTGTCGCTACCCAACCCCTTTTTTTGTCCCCATGGGTACAGCGATAACCACCACTGGTCCAACCACCGTTCGGATGGGCCAGACAACAAGCTCTGCACAGCGGAAACAACAATCGTTCATCAAATTTTACGGGCAAAGGTGGAACGGAGCAGTGGGCCGGAGGGACAATCAGCACTTTAACAATCCCATTGTATGGACAATCCTCCGGTTTAGTCCATTCAATTTTTTGATCATCTCCGAAAAATTTCAAAGGCTTTGGATGTTTAACAGGGTAAGGAGTGTTGTAATTTGTTGATGGATAAAGTGATCTATTTTTTGTTTGAATTATTTTGTGATTTTTGCAAAGGGGGGGGGGGAATTACCTAAAATCCAGATATCCTATTGCTTCGCCCGGTTTGACCTCGTGATAAATTTTGAAGGGGCCCGTTCGACCTCCAAAAAATCCCTGATCCCTAATCCTGATTGGGCCCTCATCCATATACTCGTCAAATACTTCTCGCATTTCCTTATCTCTCTTCAAATGTTCCTTCAATTCGCACTCTTTAATTATGTGTAAATGGGTGAGGTGTTTGCGCAAATATTGCTCCCGAACCGCATCCCTTTTTCTAATCCACCCCGCTGTTTTGCACAACGGTTTAATGAATTGATCATCGTCCGGATATTTACATTTGTGCGCATGGTAAAGACACCCGTGAAACTCAATCCCTATTTTCTCACCCTTAATTTTTGGATTAAGTCTGTAAACTTTATTTTTGTTTTCATCAAAAACCTCTTCAGTTTCATAATAGGCATCCAGACTGTATTGACCAATATGTTTTTCGCCCCCATTGTGTGCAGTTTGCAACTGACACTTGTATTTTTGTGAAAACCATTTGAAAAATTTGAGGGCTATAGCGGACTGGGAATCGCAGGTGTCATAGCCATTTTCCGGCACTATGCCCAAATGCTCATTCGATTTTAGATGATTGAGGCGAAAATTAAGCAAACAGTTGCTACTGATTGTTATCCCATCCCGAAGTGGGTCTATTCCCAAGTGAGCGGGCACCCCCTGTTGATCACACTTTCCTTGGCTAATGGTCAAAAACTCTTTGCGAAAGGCTATTAGTGAGGCGGCCAGGATAAAGCAATCATTCACACAATAGGAAGCTAACTCATTGTTTAAATTGAACTCTCGATGCGCATTTGCATCATGCCATTTTTCAAATTGTTCCTTTTTACTTTGCAAAAATCCCTTGTACAGATAGGCTTCTTTTGGCGGAAGGCAGGGCAGTGTTCGGTCATAATTCGCACGACAATTAGATAAATATGGGAAAAAGGGTTTGTCCTGAATGCCCTTAAGCCCAAAAGCACCTATCAGCTTTCCTAGAATTTATAGTCATAACCATTTTTGTTTTTTTACAAAAAATGGTTGTATTTCTCACCTAATGCACTAGGGAAAAGATTATAACTGTCACGGAAAAGGACAAGGGGATTGTGTCCGGGCATTGGATTCACTTTTAGCTGATACAATTTGTTCCCCCGTTTGATCAGTTCACTATCAGCATTTATTCCAAAAACTTCACGAAAAACAAGTGTAATATCAAATCGTCCTCCTATTTTTTTTAAATAGTAAAATGTATGCATTTTATTAAAATTTATTTTTTGAATTTTACCAAAATGTGCAAAGGCGAGGGTTGTATAGTTGAGGGGGAGTTCCTTCAGGATCCACTGAACAAATGCTTTGAGAGGGTCGCGCGTTACAATTCGCTTATCCACCCCATCTGTCCCCTCGAATGGTCTATGGGAGAATGTTACGGTACGGTGGGGCCCACAAATTGGGCATGGGTGTTCGAGCAGTGAGCTTTTCCAACTGTCACCACCTCGCTCCATGCATTTTGTACAAAAAACAATCGCGCCGGCAAAATTTACTTCATGGTACATCCGTTTTCGATCGGGGTCGGCTACCCGATCCTGAAAATTTGTCTCGAAGTCGAAAGCAACACAGCGATAGACAGGGAGTTCTTTGTGTGGTTTTCTCTGTTGTATAAAGCATCCGCGCTCCTTGGAGTGAAAACAATCACACTGCTTACAGTAACGTTCCATGCATTTATGTCCTGTTCGTCCATTTCGCGTATTTTGCTCAACATCCCAAATCACCCCACAATCTAGGCATTTTTTTGACCGTTCGCAAAAATTGGTACTCTTATGCTTCTCATAGCATTCTCGATTGATGAATTTTTTAGAGCATTCCTTGCAAAAATGTTCAAAGTCCAGCGTGGTCATTGCGCGCGAGCAATCAAAACCCATTCGTCCGCAATACAGGCACAATTGTTTGCAATCTTTTCGGTGGCGCTGAGAGTCAAAATAAGGGCAAAGGCAAGTCAGACAATAGTTGTTTTTCTCGAATAGACTGCCCACACTCCGGACCCCCCAAAAATGTTTGAGTTTTGCATCATAATAGAGCACTATGGGAATATTAAAATCTTCACTTCCAAACATATAGGACGGTTTGTAATGGCCCGTGCTCTCGAAAATGAAAACTTTGTATCGCATCTGACGCGCCTTCCCATCCACCCCATTATTCCAATAATTTACAATAAATGATGTGTAAAATCGGGCATCATATTCCGGAAGTCCGAGCGGGACTTCCGCTGCCTTCATTAAATTTTTTACTTCACGTTTACGGCGTGTGTGGTCACGGTGTACAAGATTGTAAAACGATTGTCTACTCATCATTTTCATTTTGTGTATATATGTGAGATACAGTGCATGAAAAAGACAGTAGGTGTCCCGCGAATTTAACACAGGTATAAGACATTTTTGGACAATTCGGTGCTGAACTGGGGCCAATGCCCGACCAACGCCGCCGCTTCCAATCAAAGGATTATTTCCGGGTGATGATGAGGATGACTGTTGTTGCTGCTGGGATTCCGCAATTGATTTAAGCAGCTGTTTTCTGTCGACAGCAGTAACACTCACTGAGAATGGCTCTCCAAACAAATTGCCCTCTTTTGCCTTACTCTGGGCGACCTTTTTGAACTGACCCATTAGTGCATCTACCGTATTTGCATTTGGTGTTCTGACGGCGGTCCAAATTTCAGGGTGAAGCAGTTTGGATGAAATTGTGAGCCCTACATGGTCCGGATCTAATCCATTTTTCCGTGCTTCTGCAAACCCTTCATCAATGCACCGTTGAAACAGCTGGCGTAAAAGCTCCTCAGGGTTGGCTGGCAGATCTTCAATGTTAAAAGTCGAACGCCAACGTTGTAATTTATAATAATCATTATATTCGGCGTCAGCTTCATTTGTTATGAACCTTATGTATTTTTCAATATCTCCACCCCCACCACCACCACCAATCTGTTCATTTTGCAATTCTAATATTGAACCTTCATTTACAAAATATTTTTGATTTTTTCTCTTATTTTTATTACCTTCTTCACCATCCGATGAAATTGATAAATCAAGTAATCGGGCGATTGAGCTAAAACGAGACCTTTTTCTGGGAGGAGGTGAAGTCATTGAAATTTTGTAAGTTCAAATTTTTTAGCCTTAAAAGTAGGATAATATCTTTTTGTGCTTCAAAAACAACAACAAAAAGGGATGGCCCGCCCCTTTTCTCCTTTTGATCGACGTCGAAAGAAGAGAAGGAGATGAAGGAAGACAAGACGGTAGCCCGAAAACAACAGCAAAGTAGCCCAAAACAACAACAACAATCTATCCTTGGCTCTCGACCAATAGTAGCTAAGCAGAGAGAGAAGCGAAAACAAGGAAAGAGGAGGGAAATGGGCGGAGATTGGTGCCCTTCTCTTTGCTCTCGGCAAAACAAAAAGAGGGGGAAGGGAAAAATGTTTTCGCGATGTGCCGTTATTAATTGTTTTTTGGGGTAAAGGGCGGATCAAAACAATGTTAAGCATGAAAACAAACTATTTTT
Organism: Rotylenchus robustus; assembly: GCA_034700465.1. NCBI lineage: Eukaryota > Metazoa > Nematoda > Chromadorea > Rhabditida > Hoplolaimidae > Rotylenchus > Rotylenchus robustus. Next base: position 5,874 of record JAQIYK010000722.1, on the reverse strand, counting down.
GTTTTGATGTCATATGTAGTTATTGATTAATTACCTTTTTGTTATTGGTTTATGATCCAAAAAAAAAATAGTGAAAAACAAATGTAAAGAAATATTTTTTATTCAATTATGTTTTTGAAAAAAGTATTAACAAAATGATCTGGATTGTCATGTGCTAAAAGCATTTTTATAAAATCTTCAAACTTCCATCCTAAACACATGTAATAACAAAAAACAATACTGTACTTCCCACAATTCTCTGATTGGGGGGATTGAAAAGGATGCGAATTCCATTTAAATTGTGCAAAATTTGTTTGAACATATTTTAAAATTTCTCCTTGTGGTGCCATACCGTAACTACAAAAATAAAAAATGTCTGTGATGGGGTATGAATAATCCGATCCAATGACTTCCTTCTTTCCCATTAGGTTCTAAGTTAGCAATCATTGCATTGGGAAAAGGTGGGGACGGGTCGATCAATTTGTTGGACGGGTAACAACCCCGATAATGCTGGCGAGTGATTTTGTTCAACATCAAAATTTTGTCTATTTGTGTGGTGTCCATCGTTTGTCTGTTGATCAACACTGCCAGTAGTTGCAGAAGAAGAAGCGGATTCAACGTTCACCTTTTTTGCCTCTAAATAATCACGCCAACGAGGGAATTCCACTTTAATTTCTAGCACTGAGCGAATTTGATATAGCAGTGCACTCAAAAGGAGCATAAAGAGTAAAATCAGTACAAAAATCCGGTGTATACTTATTGCAAGGGAATCATCACCGGGTAACATTATGGGTGAATTTGTATCCTTGTTATCCTTATATACAGTCAAAAAAGCCGTAGTGTATGGGTCGGACATTTTTTTGGATCGCAAATTTTCGTCAGTTCCCTGCTCGCCTTCCTCTAAAAATATGGTAAAATTTGTGACATCTATTGCTTTCTCCAATTTCATATAATTATGATCGCCTGGTGGACTGAGTGTAGCATTTCGCTCTTTTGAAATTTTAAGAAATGTTGAAGAGGTGGTCAATAAAATTAGTGATAAAATTAGGAGAATTGCAATAAAAAATCTCATAATTTGGTGATCTAATTTTTCGGTGAGCTCCAATTATTTTTTATATAATTTATTATTTGTATTTCCAATAATGAATGATAAATAAGTTTTAATTGGGAAATTATTTTTGCTGTTGAGCTTACTGTATTCCACGCCCACTTTTTTTTAAATTCACAATTTTACTATCTATTAATTTTTGTCCCTTTTCTTTTTATTTATTTTTTGCTGAATCTTTTTGTCCAAAATTTGTCCGGCAAGAGAGTGGGTCCGGAGGGACCCACTCTATGATTTATGCTTTCGGCATAGTCGTCGTGCCTGCGGTTGTGCCAGGAGGATAATCCTCTGCCTCTCTCCTCTCTTCTCATCGGCGGCGATCGGTCAAATCGGTGTTCTTCTCGTTCTCTTCGCTCGTTCCTTCGTGTCCTCCGGTGCTTCCGCTCCCCAAATCGAGATTTATTAGCATGTCCAACGATGATAATGATAATTGCCAAGAATAAAAGGGCAAAAGAAAGGGTCAAAGAAAGGAATTGGAGGGGGAGGGAAGGAAAGGGAAGAATTTTGGAGGGGAGATGGACGAAAGAATTTGGGAGGGGAGATGGATGGATGGGTGGAAGAAAGCCTACAACAATTCTGTTAGCATCAGTGTGGAGTGGCTAATTGGTTCTTCTCTGATCGATGCGGCACTGTTGTGGAATTTTTTCCCAAAAATCCTTTTTTTATCCCTTTCAGATCGAAAATGGCACCCCGTCGTAACAACAACAATAACAACAACAATGTCCCGCAACCAAGCCGCAATTTGGGTGCTCCACGAGCGCCACGCCCTGCTGCTGCAGGGCGTGCTCGCATCGTACTCAATGAGATCGGAAACCTTCGTAAGTGCTTTTTATTGAAAAAATTCCGAAAAACTGGTCCTGGATACCCCCAAATCCCATTATTTTGCTCATATTTTTTTAGCGAATGGTCCTTCAAATCCGCCTAGAACTCCTCAACCACTGCGCAACAACCAGTTCATCGTCCATCCACACCCTTACGGTCAGTACCACCACCACCACTACCATCATGATCAACAACAACACGCCTATCTACCACCTCAAAACACCTATATTATCACAGCGCCACCATTACATCAACGACAACAACAACAACAAATTTATCACCATCAGCACCAACATCACCAAAATCAGCTGCACTCTGAACTCCTTCATCTATTGAACACATCGAACCCGTATATTCAATTCTTTCCACATCCTCTCCCCACGGCAAATCCACAACATTTTCTTCCAATTCCTCCTCCACCTCCTCCACAACATCCGCTGCAATATTTTCCTCCTCCGCCACCGTCGCGACATAACCATCATGGTAAAATTGATTATTTGAGTGGGATTTTGGGGAATAAATCACAATTTTTGTGGATTTTTTTTTGATAAATAGTTGTTTTAAGCAACTGCTCCACCTCGCACCACCCGCTACCTGATTCCTGCCCCACCGAGACTCAATGAACTTCGACCAGGTTAGCGATTTTTTTTTGAATGATCAACAAACACAATTTTTGCTTTAAATGAACCATTTTTAATGAAAATTTGAGCTAAAAGTGTTCCATTATGTCCTTTTCTTCCCTTACAGTGCGTGCACCGGCACGTTCGATTGGTTTGCTGCGCAACCATGAGAGAGCACTGGACATTGAGAGAGCACTGGACATATCGTTTCGGGCAGTGGATCCGAGCGCCAGTTGGGTCGGCGCGCCCGCTGGATTCGAGCTGGTTGAATTGAGCTGGGTGGGGACGGAGGAAACAACGTGAGAATGATGGGAATTGGAGATGGGAATAGTGGCCCTTCATTCCTCCCCCTTAAGACCAGATGCTGAGGACCGTAGGTGTCCAATCTGCCTGGACGAATATTCGGAGGGAGATCGGGTTGCTCGACTCTCCAAGTGCTCACACATTTACCACAGTGAATGTCTACGCACTTGGATAGCTCGTAAGAATTCGTGCCCGCTTTGTCGGGAAAGTCTACCACCACAAGGCGATGATGTGGATGTGGAAGCAATCGATGATGATGTGGCGGGGCCCTCCGGGCTTTGAAGGGAGATGGTGGTTTGATCGGTCGAAGGAATGGTGTATCTGTTTTTAGGATTGTTCCTTTAGGATTGTTGTAATTTAAACCAATTTAAGTAATTGATCATTTTTTTGTTGATTAAATAAATTTAAAAAAAGATTTTGAAATGAGTAATTAACTTATTTTTGATATATATTTTTCATGTGTTGCATTGAAAGGGCACTTCAGAATTTCATTCAAATTTTATCATCGGAAAAGGGAAAAGAAAAATACAATTTTGAATTTTTCTTCATAAATGATTACGGTAAATCTGAAAATATATGTGTGAAAATTTGCTAAAATATTATTTCAGAAGAGAAATTTAGCTCATCGATCAATTTGTATAAGATTTCTTTTTTATTATTTCAATTTTGGTTTTATGTGTATACTAAAAAAAATAGGAATATTTCGAATGAAAAAAATTAATGATTTCGAAAGAATATTTTTATACATAAATTTGTGAGAGAATATTTTGCAAAAAAAAATGTTATAATATTTTTGTAAATAAATGTGTGGAAGAATATGTTGTAAATGGGTCGAAAAATATTGTGCATAAAATTTCGTTTATTTCACAAATAAAAATTATTCTGCAAACGAAATGTACTGTAAAGTAAATTAATGAAATTGGAATTAGATGTCCAAAGTGTTTGAATTTTGAACATGATCATTCTCTTTTCGATGTGCGTAGGCATACTTATCCTATTTGATTAAAAAACTCAATTTTTTAAATGTTAAATCATTTTGTATAGAGAAAAATAAGTGAAATATACTGTAAATGTGACGCAATTAATTGTCAGTGAACTTGCTGATATGGTAAAAATGTGATGAATTTTTCTATTAATCGGTTTAATGGCCAGCAGCAGTGAATTTTTCATCATTTTTTATCATTTTGTTACGATCAAAAAAAATGATTATTTGTCCAATATTTTTCTTTAAACTCATTTTCGCACCATTCCAAGTTTCAGTCTTATAGAACGCGCAGTGCGCTTTCGATTGATACCAAATTTGTACAAATTGGACAAGATCTGGGACCAGGGATAGGTTTAGATGATTCTAATCAGTTCAATTTTAAAAAATAAAAGCGCCAAAATTTTTATTCAATTTTATATTAATAATTTCTATTATGGTTAGACAAAAAATTACCTTTTCTATATTCCTTATCGTGTTTTTATGCTTTCTAATTATATAAACCCTAACTAGAAATTTTCTAGAAATAATCTACAAAAAATTTGTTCAATGATGTTGATTTTTAGATACAAAAAATGGCTCCAAAATCTAAAAAATCTCTCCGTTCAACCCGCACTGCCGCCAAAGAACGCATTAAGAATGCTAAGGGCATGATTGAGGAAGATGCCGCTTGGATCCTCGCCGAATGGAACACCCCCATCACCATCCACAACCGCTGCGGACATCTGAAACATTTCCAGATGATCCTCCGCCGGCAAGTTTTCCACAACACTCCGCTTGGAGTCGGCGACGACAACCGTCCCCTCGACGTGCAGTGGTACGACGAGGCCGAATGGAAACGTGAGGCAAAGACATGGACGGGCTTTGACGGGCGCGGCGATTGCCTGACTGCCCATGGATTGTTCTTCGATGGCAGCTCCGGTACCACCGGATTCCAAACCGGTTGGGTGGACACCATCTACATCCGCAAAGCCAAAGCACTGTAAGGAATGGACAAGGTCATCCCCGAAAAATAATAAAATAAATTAATTTAGGAATGGACACACGATGTTCGCCATCGTCGCCCACGAGATGTCTCATAGGGCGGTGCGCAGAATAGACAACGTGAACGCAGAAGAAGAGCACTGCACACTGTTTTACGCATGGCGGGATCGACTGCGCGAAAGATTCAATGGGCTGCTGGGATCATCACAATTTCCTTTTGCATAGGTTTTTTTTCACATGTTTCACAAAATTTTTATCCTAATTTTCAATATCAAAAAAATATTTTTAATTGTTTGTATTTTTTGTTATTCTTCCTTTGCTCATTGGTCAATGAGAAAGGAAGAGGCTCCGCCCCTCCATCCAATGTGGGCCGAGATTTGGACCAGTGTTGGGTAGGTAGGTCAGAGAAAGAAATGTGGTTATGGTGGCTGGGCAGAGCTGCGGGTCAGAGATGAGAGGCATGTGGTTGCGTTCTCTTTCCTATGTTATTTCCATCAGTTCACCTATTTGTTATTCTCTATCCTCCTCCCCTTCTTGTTTGCTGCTGACCGGCGTATGCTCCTCCCTTCCTTCCACCCCCTTCCCGATTCTTTCTCTGCTGCCCTCCCTCTATTCCCTACTCTTTTCCATCAATCATCCCTCCCCTTCTCCATTTGTTATTCTCCTCCCTCCCTTCCTCCACCTCTCCCTCCTTCCTTCCTATAAATGACCAAAACAACAAAATCAAAAAAATATGCACTGGGGAATGAGGAGTGGGAAAATAAATGGGAAAATTTGAAAATAAAAAAATGTATAGGGAAATGTGGGTTATAATATTTAGTAGTAATTACATTAATATATTTTTAAAAACTTTCGAAATTTCAAAAAAAACTTAAAATATTAACTGTTTCAAAAAAAGTCTCGGTTCACCTGCCTTACGGAGTAGTGGGTGGGGTGGTGGTGGTCATGGTATGTAAGTAGGTGAAGACAACGAAAAGGACCCCTGAGGGGTCCTTTTCGTTGTTTACACTGTTTACATACCATTTGACTTAACTACTCATATCCACTAGCCGGGGAAAATAGACATTTTAATGGGGGAG
>JAQIYK010000721.1:0-12456 GCA_034700465.1 Rotylenchus robustus | reverse complement strand
TTTTTTCGTTATAACGTTATGTGTAGAAGAAAAAAGCTTTTTTTAACGGATAAAATGTTAAAATTTGGCAAAAAAAACTAGAAATTGTTAATTCGGAAAAAAATTCGCGAATTTTTGTCGACAAATGGTTCCCCCCTTTGAAAAATTTTCCCTTTTCCGACGGTTCGGGGCGGGGGGCTCGCGGGCTCCCCCTGCCCCCCTCGTTACGCCCCTGATTATGTTTTTATCTTTTGTTTTTCTTAAAGGTTTTATGTTGGTTGTTCTATCTGTCAACGTTGGTTCCACGGCGATTGTGTCCGAATCAGTCGATGGGACGCAAAACGCATTTACAATTGGCAATGTGACGCATGCAATCCATCGAAGGAATTGGAGGAGCTGTACTGTGTGTGCCGAAAGCCTTACGACGAATTGCAGTTAATATTTTATTTAATAGCAACAAAATTATTTTAAAAATCGCCTAAAGAGTGGACCTAAAGTTAAATTTATGCTTTTCTACTTTTCTTAGAACCACTCTAACCTTAAAATTTTATCCCTATATATATTTTTACGGGATAAATGAGTTTTTTGGGTTATGAATTTTTAACCTGCCTTGTATTTTATCGATTCTATCCTGTTTTTACACAAGAAAAGTAATATTGTAGGTTTTACGTGGGATGCGACGGAGGATGCTGTGACTGGTTCCATCCCGAATGTGTCGGCACCACAAAAGTAATAACTAATAAACAAAGAAATAATTTAAAAAAGCAAAAAAATAGGAAAATCAATCAAATTATACCATTAATTTTAAAATATTTGGTCTGGTCGAATGCTATGTTTTTAGACAAAAGTGGCTGCTCTCGAGGAATCGCCCTATATCTGCCCGAAATGTCAAACTAAGAAGAAGTGCACAATTAAAAAAGATGAGCAATAGAATAGCGATAAATAGAGAGAAAGAGAGAGATGACATTATTTATTTATTTTTGACATCATTCTTTATTATTTTCCATTCTTGCCTTATTCCACTTTCGTCTGCTTTTTTCTCATCACTTTTTATATATTTGTAGAAAACCCCTTATCTGATTTGATCTTATCGCACCGTGCCGGTGTTATTTATTGCCAGACTGGATCAGAGGACATTATACATGATTGTTTGATCAATCTGTAAAAGTAAAGTATTGCAAAAATAGCTTTGCTCACCTATAAACTATAAAACAGATAACGAACCGGATCATGGATGATCATTTTGAGAAAAATCCAAATAATTCGGAAGGAAATGGTCAACATTGATCCTTGATAATGTTTGCGAAATTGTTAAAAATTCTGAAATTTTGGCTAGCCCCCCTTTCCGAGTCGCTTCGCTTGTTCAGATCCTCGGTGGGATTGGTGGTCGTTTGATAATAAATTTTTCAAAATAATTTTTGGCATTCTGAATTATTTGGACTATTTTCAAATCTGATCACCTATGTCAAATGAAGGACTTGAAATCCCGGCCGAACACAACTGACGGCAAATAAATTAAATTTAGGACAACTTTAAACACATTGATAATTATATATATATAAATAAATGAGTTTCAATGTTTCAAATAGTCTTCCCAAGCTGAATATGTTTATCGCTTATTTATTTATTTTGTGTGCAAAATTACGTAATTTTATTTGACTCGCAATATTTTTAGAGATTTTAACGAATAAATTTTTTGATTGATCTAATAACGAATATACCAGGCTCTTTACAACCACCAATTGAGTACCGTTCGGGCTATTTCACATTTTTAATTGGAAATTACCTCCTCCAATAAAATATTTTTCTTCCCCTCCATTACCTCCTCCAATAAAATATTTTTCTTCCCCTCCCGTTTATGGATGTATTAGTATTTTAGTTGATTGGAGCAATGTATAATTAATTAAAAAATTAAAATTCATAAAAAATTCTTAACTTTACCCAGAAGAAAAAATAAAGAAAAACAACAACAAAAAATACATTAAATGTGTAAAAAGGTAAAAACCCCTACTTGCAGATCATAGGCGGAAAACAGAATGGGTGTTTTAAATGATTTGGGCCAAAGATCCATTTTACGGTTATATTTTAATTTCGATACAGAAGTCAAAAAATCATTCTTTAAAATAAATTTTTGTAAGCAAAAAAAGCAATTTTTGGACTGAAATAGTTTTTGATATTTTTAAAAATTACCAATCGAAATTTCGTTTGAAATTTTCAAAAAATCCCGCAAAATTTTGACGAAAATCATTTCGGTCCAATTCTGGTCTCTACCAATGGTAACTAAAGACGACATCCAACTTTTTTGTCTTTCCCATCTCTCAAATTTCCCGTTTCTCTCCCTTTTCTATCGCATTGTGCGTATTCTCCGTTGGGTGTTCAATTTTTTGCCAACTTCCAGCGACAATTGACTCATCTGGAGGTTCCTGTGAGCACAATATATATTTTCATAGGTATTCCTCGAAGTTGCTTAAAAATAACTGATATATATATAAATATTTTTGTAGACATAAATATATTATATTAAATGGTATGCTTTTTTTTCTCTCAAAGATACCACAATATAAAAAAGATAATAAAAGAATGAACGAAAAAATATAAAAAAATAAATAAATAAGGTTAAAAAAGGGTAGGGTAAGTGATGGTGATAAAAAATGGTAAAGTGGGTGTTGGTAAAGTGATAAAAGGTGGGGTTAAAGTTAGAATTGTTTACCAATTACAGTATAGGTATATTAGTCAATTTGAGCTTACTGTACTTACCATTTGCCAGGTGTAACACATAGGTGGTCATCAAGCACATAAACTTGTTGTAGTACGCAGATGAGTTTAATTCCAGATGAGTGGGGGCAATCTTTGGAAATTTGTCCTAAATTAAAATAATTAAAAATACATATTTTATTTATTTTTTACTATTTTTGATGATAGTTGTGAAATGTCGTTCAAATTGAAAACCAGCTTAAGTTTATGGACGGAAACATGAGGTTGAATTCTGTAAAATATAAAGTCAAATATAAAAATGAACTAAAAATGATAAATGATAACCAAAATAAATATAAAATTTGTTAAAAATAGTAAATACAAATAATTTAAAATAAATTAGTAATATTTTTTATTAATACCGCATCTCCTCTATAAAAACCCACGATGGTTCTGTTTTTAATACTCCATGAAGGGGGGAATTTATTAGAGGAATACGGTACTTGTAATACGGTACTTCCAAAATAATTAATGCCAACCTTTGTCCATGCACCGTATGCAACATATTGTTTTCACTACCAATGCTACCGTAATTTAATATGTCGATACCGTAGTTCAAAATATGATTTTCGTTTAGAAACTAAAAATTTAATTTTTGGATTTTTGGGGATAAAATAAATATTTATAAAAATACTTTGGCATCTTTTTCAATTTGCCGTATCAATTTATTGTAGCATTCGGCATCGGACAATAGACGGGGAATGCCTTTCGCGAAATTGTTGAAATTTTGTATAAATTTGTAATTTAATTTTAACGTCAATTTGTGCTTTGAATCAAACTCAGAGCGGGACAATTTGTTCATCACAACATATTTTTCCTAAAAATTTGCATAATTTAATTCCTGGATTTTTTTTACGATTTGTTATTTTTTCCGATTTTTAAATTAATTTTTCGAAATTTGATAATTTTTTATTTTTTAAAATTTCTAAGTATTATCCAATATTTTTTACTTGGTTCCAATGCAAAAGTGCGTAGTATCGTGGCAACAACGACTTTTTGCCTTTTTTACCGGTCATTTTTTCGAAATATTTTTCAAATAATTGGCCTTCAAAAATAATTTGTTCGTTTGGCGACATTTTCTTTATCACAAATTTGCCATCCGATGTTTCAACGATCTTGTTGGTATTATTTAGGGCATATTTGGGAATTTTTAGACTTTCTTCTGACAGCGAAATCTTAAAAATTAGGAAAAAATAAAATAAAATTTAATAAGTTTTCCCTAATTATTTAACTAATAATGAAAAAATAAATATGATTAGATTCCTAAAAGTTTGTTTTTAAAAGTTTTTAAAATGATAAACAGAACAAAAAATAAGAAAAAATTAAATTGGTAATTATGTAAAAAAGAAATAAAGATGTTTTCAGCAGAGTTAAGTTAAAAAAAACTATTTTTTGAAGGCTGAGGCCTGGGCTCTCGTTGGTATAGTTTTTTATCAAAAAAGTGATAGGCCAAAATGCAAAATTTTTGGTATATTTTCGATTTCTACGATTCACATGAGCTGTATCAATGGTACCATAATGCGCCGTATGGTTAAATGTTTTATTTTTAAATGTTATTTTTGCATTTTGTCTTATCATTTTTAAAAACTACCATTTTTCCACATATATAAGACCACATATATAACCACATATATAAGGTTTAAAAACTTTCTTGAGGGGTTATAATTGGGTTTGTACAAAAAATTGAAAACGGCGACTAGAATTAGAGTAAATATGGTTTTTTATTTTTGATAAAAACTTCAAAAATTGAATTTATTCACTGATTTTCTTAATTTAACATTAAACTATTTATTTTTTTATTTTTACCAATAGGTCCCATGAGGGTGTACCCCACCGGTCCATCATTTCTTTGAACGGCTCAATGGCGTCGGCACTGATTTTGTCCATTGTTCGGTCCCGGCCAAATGAATGGCAAAGTTCGCGTTGCAAATTGCGCCGCATTTGCTCAAATTTGTCATTTTCTAAATAAATTTTTAATTATTATTATTATTATTATTTTTAATTTAACCATTTTTGGACGGCGGATTGAATGCACATCCAACCATAAAGGCGTGGAATCGGCCCTCGTAGGGGCCTGCTGGTATCGGCGTTATACTCTCCTAAATTTTTTTACGGTATTGTCGAAGTACAGTTTTATATTATTTTTCAATATTCAATTTCGATATTCGAAAGAAATTTAACTATGAAGATATTTTTAGATTATTTTTTAAGGTTTTTTTACGTTTTTATAAGGTTTTTTAACTATAAGGTCAGGGTTCGATTATTAGAATGATAAAATTACAATATTAAAAGAACAAAACTGACCAACTGGTGCCCGGTGAGCTGTGCCATGCTGTCAATTTGCAGTCCCCTGTCCAGCTGCAACTGTCTCAGGAATGCGTCCTCGCGTTCCTTGCTGGACGGCGTCAGAATGTCCACGATGCCCATAAATATGCAAATTTGCGCCTGACTTTGGTAGTCCATCCCCGGCGCGCTTTTGCACTCGCGACAAGTGGCCGGCATACAGCTTGAGAACGGGGAGGAGGGGGAGGCCATGTGGCCATGTTCTTGACCCTTCTCCATAAAGGCAATGCCAAGCAGCAGGCTGTAGTCGTTCAAACGCATCGCGGACAAATACTAAAGCGGAATAAAAAATTAGAAGAAATTTACAAAGATCTATAAAAATATGATCTAAAGTAATATTTTCTTGCTGCATTTTCAAAAAAGTTGGTCATTTTGGCCAATTCCAAAATAAGTTATAATGGTTTTTGTGAATTTATTGAAATTTTTAAAAAATGATGTTTTTAATTTTTGACCATAACTGCCTCAAGGATTGGCCAAATTGGACCAACTTTTTTGAAAAAGGTAGCAATTTTCATGCTAATTTTATGGCAATTAAGTTATTCTTTCGTCGCGCCACGGGTTGTTGGACGAAATTTTATAAAATTTGACTTTTTTTGCTTTTATGTGGGTTTCATCTGCTTCATTTTGTATCAAAATAAATGTCCAATTTTTAATACGCCCTAATTATTTATTTATTTTATTTTATTATTGGTTGTTTTAAAGTATTTCCGCAGAAAATACGACTTCGATGTCCTTGCGCAACGTCTTCGCCAACTGCTCGTGCTGTTCCGCGCTGAGCTCGATGCCCTGCTTGAACAGTCCCTCAAGCCGCAGATGTGCCTTGCTGATGTCCAGCACGGCCAACTGCTGCGCGTTCATGTGGTCCAATCCCATGAAGTCGTACTCGCGGTACAGGGACTCCCGGGGCTGGGTGGGCCCGGTCCACCACCACGCTGTCTGGTCGTACTGTACCGCACTGCCAGGCGAAAAGGTGCCTATAAAAGGAGTTTTACGGTTTTCAAAAAATCGTTAACAATTTTAAAATAGGTAAGATTATAAATTGTTAGTAAACTTCAAAAAATTAAACCAAAACTTTTTAAAAGATAAACCGTATATATTGAATAGAATAGTGTAAAAATATATTTTTTCTTAAAAATTGAAAATGCTGTATTTGTTCCAAATTTATAGGTGAAAATAAATTTATTTGCTCAAATTTTAAGGCTGGCAATATAATTTTTAAATATTCCTTCCGATGATGGGCCGTAAAATTGTAGAAAATACGGTATTGACAAATACATTTTGATAAACCGTACCTTTGAAGTCGAACTTGAGCAAATCCCTTGGCTGCATTGGGTAGAACACGTTGTTCAACACCACAAATGTCAACTCGTTCTTCGTAATGATCTTCAAAAATGACAAAATAAAGTAATTTTTAAAATTATTTAGTCATTGAATTTTGGAACTAACATTAAAAAACAATGTAAATACAATCAATACATTCATGATATACATATACCTATTCCTTTTCTTCGAAAATATTATTTTATGATCTAACAGTTTTTTAAATAAAGAATTTTCGAAAAAATCAATATTTTGCAAGCCTCAAAATTGCAAAAATCTACAGTAACTTGCAAAAAAATCTATCAACTACTATAAACTGGGTTTAATTTTGAGGTTATAGCAATCCAAATTTTGTTGAAAGCGGGCTACAGCATCAAAAAGGTTTAAAATCTACAAAAAACCACAAAAAACCCAGTTTTAAAAACCCCGGGTTTAATCTACAGTACCTCCCTCTCGTCTTGTTGAACGCTGCTACTGTAGCCAATAATTTTGAAAATGAGATGGAATCGGCACAGCAGGGACTGTTGTTGTCCCCCCTCGTCGGCCATCAACATTCGTTCCGCGTACTTGTCCAACACCGCGTCCGCCGTCTCCGGGTCCGGCTTCAGCATGCTTTTCAGCACGAACTTGCCATCATCGGACTGGTAGAACAGACTCCCACTCCGGCCACCCTTCGACCCCAACAGGTTGATGTTGGACAATGATGACTATGAAAGAATAAAATTAAATATAAAATAAATTAAAAACAAATACTTTTTATTGATAAATTAAATTAATTCTTATTTTTCACATTTTTTACTAAAATTTAAATGCTAAAACTAAAATTTAAAAGCTATTATTCAATACTAAGGTCCGGATAGTTAGGCATTTTTATCTAAAAATCCAAATTTTTGTAAAAAATCGATAATTTTTCTCGTTTTCGAAAGTTGCCGAAATATGCCAAAATAGGCAAATATATGCCCAAAAATACCAAAATATGCAAATAGGCAGAAAAAGTTGAAAATAGACAAAATAGGCATCTTAAAATGCATGCTATTAGCTTCAAATGAAGCTAATAACATGTTTTTCATGCATTTCAGGCCATGGGTATTGTTTTTATTTTTATTTTATTAATTTTTATTTTATTGATTTTTTTATTACTTTTATTTTATTGATTTTTGTTTTTTGTATTCGTTATTTTTCTCTTATTTTTCTTACCTCCAACTCTGCGCTGCTAACCCCAAATTTTTTGTTCAATTTGTTGAACATTTTTTCGGCACGTACAGAAAAGTTGAGTTTTCCCCTTTTCGTCCAAACATTTTTTTCGGCTGCCAAATTAATCATTTTTTCCTCCAATTTTTCCATCTTTTTTTCCTCCTCAACTTTTTGTGCAAAATACGCGCCCAACCCGGCGCCTAGCAATTCCACATTTTTGGCGTGCATTTCAGCTTGGCTCAACAGTGTTTCGGGTAACTTAATTTTTGTAGAATTGTCCATTTTTATCAAATTGTCGATTTCTTCTTCTTCCGCCGAATTCGACTTTTCTCCCTGAAAGGCATTGATCAGCGAAGTCGCTTTGGTGTCTTCGTCGGAACTGATGTAGTGGTGGTGTTCATCAAGTTCAGTTTCGGGAAAGGGAACAGCGAGCACTGATGGAAATAACAAAAATGAAAATGAAAAAATAAAGGCCGATGAAAACATTTTTAGGAACAAAGTTCTAAAAATCTAAAAACAGAATTTACTGGAAACATGCATATGGATTTATAAAAATAATTTGTTTGTTTGTTTTTAGTCGTTTTTAGAATGTTTCGAAAATAGAAAAAAGGCTAAAAAGTGACTTCAATTGTAGCGATAATTGATTTTTAGAAAGAAATGTTTTGGATAATTTATGCTAATGATTTAGTGAAAAAATTTGGCAAGAATTGATTTTTAGGTAAACCAAAAAAAGAAGAATCAGAAACGAATGGTAAACCAGAAAAGAATGGGTCGAGGAAATATATATTAGTTTAATATTTATATTTTTGAAAAAATAAATATTTAAATTAAAAAATAATTTTAAAAAGAATGTTTAATTGATTTTTAAAAGCTTTTCTAGATGGTCAGCAAAGGGCTCGATCAATTGTTGCACGGATTTGAACATTCTACCAAAGAATAATATACCTATTGTATCGTAAAATCAGAATAACTATCGCAACATATTATTCACTGCCCTGGGTTACGGTATCCATTCTCTAATTAATTTTTTCTGTTTTTCTGCAAATTTTCTGATTGAATTTTGACAAGAAGTGCCTATAATGCCTGCCTATATATGTCGTCTGCCTACTGCCTATACAGTTCCTCCCTAAAATTTCCTCTCTACTCTCTACCCTAGAGGGATATTTTTGGGAATATTTTTGGCTCCAAAAATTGATCTTAGGAGTTTATTTCCTTAAAATCTAATTTTAAAAGTATTTTCTGTGTTTTGAGAGCAAAAGTGGATCTTTTTAGCTAAAAATTTTTTCAGAAAAAATTTTTAGTTGAAATATAAGACCCCACCTCTAAAATCTACCCACTCTTGGGGGGGGGGCAGGGTTAAACAATATATCACCCGGATTTTTAGATAAAGTAAAGGGATGCCTAAAATAATTTCTATTTTTCCGATAATTTTACAAAAAATGATTTTGGTTTTATGGGATATTTAACATAATTTCAGTGTTTTAAATATGTCTTTTGCCCCTTCTCCCTCGCCTTTGTCTCTGTTTTTGCAATTATATTTTTCCAATAAATTGTTTCTATACGATCTTCGATTTTCAATATATTTTTGTTCTATTTTTATCCAAATATAGCATATTTTCTGTTATTTTATTACAAAAATATTGGATTTTTTATAGAAAATTTGTTACAAAGGCTGGTAATTTGATATGAGCCAATTTGATATCAAAAAAGTAAAATGGTCAATAAAACAGATAGATATAAAAATTAAAACACACTAAAAACCACATGTTAAAAGCAAATGACATAATTATTCCAATTTTTGAAAAATCATATTTCACTAGAGGAAGTAGGGTTACCTTCTCATTATTCGGTAAAAAATAATGTTTAAAATGCAAAAAACTACGCTTCCCACAAAAAGGGTCATGCAAAAAAAGCGTAATACAAAAAAGTTCAAAACAAAATTCGAATCCAAAAAAACCGTTAGATTTTTGAAATACTGGGACCTAACAAAATGAAATTTTTAAGAATGCCACAATTATTTTAATTATTTTAATTTTGAAGGTTGCCACTTAATAATTTGTTAAGAAAAAGGGATGCCTCTTATTTTCTAAGAAATTTACCAATTTTTGTAAATGAATTTTATCCCCAATTTTGACTTTTCATTAATTCAAAAAAAAGTGTCAAAATTTATCACTAATTTAAAAGGATTTTTAAGGTTTGGTTTAAGTTTCAGTATTTTTAAGTGTATGTAAAAAACGAACTACCTAACTTATTAAAAAAGATAAAAAATTAATATTGAAAAATATATATAAAATAGAAAGCCAATGTCGAGAATAATTTATTGGTAAATTTCATTGATATTTTATCGATTAACATTATTATTTTTTATTTTTTATAAATTATATAACATAAATAATTTTAACAATATCAATTTTATGAGTATCCGGTGAAGCAGTGCTCGATTTTGATGAAATATTTGTCAAATATTTTCATTTTCTGCATTAGGTATGTGTGTGTTTTCTTTTTTAAATTAGTTTTGTCTTATATTTTTCAACGTGTCCAAATTTAAAATTATATATTTTTTAAAGTTAAGTTGCCTCATATGTATTTTGTTGTTTTTTTTAAATTTTATTTTGTTTGATTATCAATTTACTAACTTTGTTTTGAGATGCTTCCACCAGGTTCATTAATAGTTGAATGGTTTTGTATCTTAAAATAGTAAAAATAATAAATTTTATTTTTATATTTTACAAAAATACCGCGTGAATACACTCTTCTTGTGGGTATGACCCCCGTAGTGCAACAGGTTCCTCTGCTTCTCCTCTGACTGTATCTTTTATACATTCTATTAAAATATAATTAATTGTATATATTTCATGAGAGTATAAATACTTTTCCAACAAAATCGATGCCCATTTGCAATCCATTCGTTTTTAAAAAGGCAAGAAAGAGAATACGAGAAATGCGAAATGAAAAAAATGCGAGAACGAGAAACGAGATGGACAAAAAAGGCGAGAATGCGAAGAAAAAAAAGAATAAATTAAAAACAGGTTTGGTGGTGATGATAGGCGCCACCGGCGTAATTTTTTTTTAAAATGTATTATTAAAAAAATTCAATTTTTGAGTAATTTATCTAGATTTTCGCCAAAAGTAAACTACATAATTAGAGATATTTTTCCTCAAAAAATCAATTCTTAGGGGTGCATTCTCGTCAAAAAAGAAGAGAATGCGAGAACGAGATCCAGCCTTGTTGCGTTTTTAACATAGATACATAGTAGATCAGAATATATAATCGGATAGACGCCATGCGACTTTATATGGAATTATATAAATAAAATGCAATATTATATCGCATATAATAGCATATATTATATAATATTAGTATGTCACTGCATAAATTAAGTTTTATTACTCTTCATTATGCCTTGCTGCTGAATAGGAAATTCAGTTTTCGCGGCGTTGTTCCAAAACATTGTTCCAAGGCCAGCAGAAGTTGCTGCCTTTAAAATATTTTAATAGGCCGTATTTCCTCTAATATATGAGCCATAGCCATAGGATTCCTATTTTTCCAACCTACCCCAGCAGAAATGGGGAATTCGAGTAAATTTAATTAATTTGCATCTTTTTTCAAAAAAAGATTTCACAATTTAAAATAAATAAAATTAGAACAAATAGGAACCCCAATAAGTGGCCCTCCCACCTATGGGAGGGCCACTTATTGGGGGTCCTATTTTTCAATACCACAAAGCCTTATTTGAAAGTGGAACTTCTATTAGAGGAAATATGATACATAAAAATAACAAAATAAATAAAATAAATAATAAATATTAAAAAACTGAAAGAATTAAAATTTAAAAATATATTTTTATATATTACTCCTAAATTCACCAGTGATAATAAAGCAATGGCTCCACATTTTTTCCGCAGATCACCACAAATCTTTTTTCTTTTTTCCAAATTTTCTAAAATTAATTGTTTTAATTTTTTTTATTTCCAACAAAAAATAAATAATATTTTCATCATTTTTTGTTTAATTTTGTTACAATTCTCTAACCGTTGTTTTTCATCTCGGATTTTGTATTTTTAGTCCCTTCATTTGTCTTTGCTATTTTCAAGTTAAATTTTCTTCGGCGCAGTCCATTTTCCCGTTGATTTGTTTTTCGATTTTCTAAGTTTGTGCTTCTATCTTCAACAAATTCTATTTTTTCACCATCTATTTGGGTTGCCAATATAATATGCAAATTCGTATAAAAGAATAGAAATAAAAATAAAAGTTGCAAATTCATCAAAACTCTAAAAATTATTAATCTTTTGGAATCAGGTAATCAAGTAGCTTCGGGTCTCCCTAGGGCTGAGAAGATCAAATGAATGTGTCTTTTTTACTTTAAATTTTTTTTTACAAAGATTGAAATTTTATGAAAATGTTTTAATATAAAATATTTATGGGCTGCAATTGTGATGCAAAATCAAATCAAATGATGGAACAAATTTGTTGCAATTTTTTAAGTTGTGAGCGTTGGCAATATAACTGACAAGAACCGATCAAATTCGGGATAATTCGGGATAACGGGAAAAAATAATTAAAAAAAGGTTTAAAAAAGTGAAAACTATTTTTTAAACATTTAATTATCGGTGTATAGCAAATCCTTACATAAAAATGGAATTTTCTTTTAATTTTTACAAAAAATAATAAGTGAAATTATATCAATTATTGATCATCTGCTCTGTGAGGTCTTTAAATTTCACCAATTTATATATTTTTATTATGCAACAAAATTGTTCCTGGAGAAGATTTTCGGAAATCAATAAAATTGTTAATAATTTGAAAGCATCAATTTCATAAAACATCTTATTATTATTATTTTTATTATTTTTGTGGAATATTAT
>JAQIYK010000720.1:0-12460 GCA_034700465.1 Rotylenchus robustus | reverse complement strand
TCGCCCTCAACTATCTTCTGGCTTCTGGGGATTGGTATAAATTGAATTAAAAAAATAATAAATAATTTAAAAAGATCTGAGGTGATATTTTTGAAAACATTGTATTTTGATTTTTATTATTTGGCTAAAATCTAATCATTATTAATTTGATCAAAAAAATTTACTGATAAATTACCGTAGATCCTCTAAAGACGCCCCTGGGTGTCTATTTTTAATTTAATCAACAGGAAGGGGATGGACATCAATTGGAGGAGGTTGTTTCGACTAGACGATTACGGTAGTTTATTAGGTAACTATTTGATTAAAACTGATTATTATTGCTTTAATATTTATTTTTTGTTAAGTTCAATTTTTACTTGCTCTTGATAGTTACATATACCAGTGACATGTTCAACAAAAATCCAATGAAGGCCAAAATTGCACGAATTCCAACGGGCAACACAAGCACCGAAGAAACACCCGCATTTTTGAACTGTTCGTAAAACTTAAAAAACAAAAATTAAAACTTGAAAAGATGAAAATCATAATTTTCATTTTATTTTTACCGTAATATTGGTGCTAAAGTATTATTACTTTTGAAAATACAGATTTTCATTTCAAAGCCTTAAGGCATTCGTTGACTTTTTCAGCCCATTTAATAACATATCAAATTTTATTTTAATAACAGGATAACAGCTAATATCAGAATTGGTTAAAATGTCAAAAGTCATTCCGATAATTCGCTGTGCTTGTTGCTTATTATTTAGATAAAGGTTATGAATAGTTGTCAACAATTTGCGATTTCTTTAACGCAAAACCAATGGTACGGAGAGAATTTGGTGAGAAATGTTAGTAATTTATCTTCTTCAATGTAATTAATTATAAGGCAAGGCATCCAACTGACACTTAGGTCCCAATGTGTCCGCTTTACGCTTCCGCTTTTCCCTTCATGATTTTACGGAACGTAAAACGGATGTGAAAACGGATGGAAAAAGCGGGACGTAAAACGGATGCAAAGCGGATAATTGGGACCACCCTTAGCGGACGTAAAAACGGATGAAGCGGAACGTAAAACGGAAGGTAAAAGCGGAAGCGGATAGGGTGGTCACAATGACTAAATTTTGTGCGTCCGCTCGAGCGGAAGCGGAAGCGGACGTTTTCAAAAAAGTTTGATTTTCATCCGCTTCCGCTTCCGTTTTTGGGTGGTCCCAATGGAATTCTATTGGGACCACCTTTTTATCAATTTTTGATCCGTTTTCTTCTCCGCTTTACGTTCCGCTTTTACGGAAAGAAAAACGTACGAAAAAATGAGCAGTCATTGTGACCACCCATCAAAAATTTTACGGAAGCGGAAGCGGAAAGCGGACACATTGGGACCGAAGTGTTCACTTACTTAAACAAAAAGACAAAAGGAGTTCAAAAATGGCTTCAATTTTAAAAATTTTTGTCAAAATTTTCAAGTTAAGGGCCTAGGCCTAGGGTTTCTCGGAAAATTTTCAGGTACGGTTTTAAGCATAAAAATAGACGGTTATGGAGTAATCGGGAGCGTGGAATACGAAAATGACCTTATACACAGAATAAGGATAAACTTTTCGGTCGATGTTAACTTTTGCTACACAATTTAATGAAGGAAATGAAATTAACTAGCCGGGAAATTTTTCAAATTTTTACAAATAGGGTTGAGTTTTTTTGAAAGAGCGTTGGAATTCACCAATGAGGCCCAATATTGTTTTCATCAATGATTATAGTAGGGGATTAAAAAAAATCAAAAAAATTTTTCCTAGGACCCAAGACGGAAAAATGAAGAAAAACGGGTAAACTTAAAAACCACATATTTCAGCTTCCAATGTTCCGCGATTTTCAATTTTTTGTGAAATATTTTTTTGCTAAATTTTTTGAAATTAACTTAAGCGGATTGAAAATATAGTTTAAGACAATGATGATTCCTAAAACGAAATGATCAAAAATTGAGTTGAACCTACTAAAAAAAGCTTGATCCGATTACAAAACGATCAGTTATCAAAAATTGCATGACCATTTTTTCTTCAAAAAATGTTTCCTTTTTCAAAATTTTTAATATAAAAAATATTGTTATGATCTTATAATTAAGGGACCCCGCTCAGGTCATCGCCAATCAGCGGTCAGTCCATTTTTGTTCATGGCTGGAAGATAGTCATTTAAAAACACTGATCCAACCATCCTCGATTAAAGAGGTGTGGAGTATGCTAAATAGAGGGTCATTTCGAAGAAACACAGTTCATAATTCATAATATATGTATTTTTTATAAATTTTAAACAATAAAAAATGTGTATGGTAAAACATAAGCAATTATAACTAAAACGGATTAATAAATCGTTACGAGTCAAAACAAAATTTCTCCCTCTAAAATCAACTCCCCTCTAAAAATATCTCCATCTAGAAGAGTATTGAAAAAAGTGTTCCCTAGTCTTATTGGGAATTTTTTGGTGTATTTTTGGATTCAAATATCGGTTATTAGAGGTGTATTTCCCTTAAAATATCCATTTTTAAAGTATACGAAAATGTTATTTTGGACCATTTTTGAGCAATTTTTTTTGACAATTTCTTAAATTTTTTCTTAACATTTAATTTTTTAAATTTATTTTAACAATTTTTTGGTTTGATACACAGGCCCCACACCCTCCACCCTCGAAAAACTCCCCCCCCCCTCCTCGAGAGGGTGTTGATGCGATATTGGAATACGGTTCAGGAATACGATTTTAGAGAAAATACGGTATCACATTTTATCAAATATAAATATTTGGCAACAACAATTTTATACACATATTTTATATTTTTCCCCATTTTTTTTTCTAATTTATCCTGCTGGTTTTGATCCTGTTGCTGGTTTCGACCCTGCGGGCTTTGAACCTGCTGCTGGTTTCGACCCTCCGGCTTCTGTTCCTCCGCCTTTCTTCAGTTTATTCATGTAATATGGATATATAATATACCCAATGGAAGCCACAACAATTATAAGCCCAACTACGACAATGGCGATTGATATTGCTCCGCGTCTCCTACGTCGAAAGTTCACTTAAAAATTGGCAATTTTAATTTAAAATGATTATTTTTTGCTTTTGAAAATAATGTGTGTGCATTAAATATTATACTTATTTACCAAATATAATTTTAAAAAAAATATTTTTGAATTTCGATAAAAATACGATAAATAATTTTGTTGAAAAATTGTCAACCTTCAATAGGGTTTGAACCTCCGTAATTTTTGGGCACAATGTATTTGCTGTACATTTGGTTGTTCAACAGTGTCTTCCACAATTGGAACAATTTCCAAAAATTGTCCTCCTTATATTGATGTTCCTCGTCGCTTTTGCCGTTGTTGCGCTGCCAACCAAACCAAATTTTCAGTGCCATTTTGGTCACTTCCCAACTTGAATAAAGTAAATTAATAGAACTGAAAAATAAAGATCGAAAGATTGATCGTATTAATCTAAAAATTTTGACGGGGTCATTTTTAGCTTATGCCCCGTTAAAAAATTTTCCCTTCCCATTAATAGATTAGTATTAGGGTTGTTGGCGGGGGGGACGTCTACGGGGGCGGGGGATTCCCGTGTTTTTTGAAAATACGGGGGAGGTGGGCGTCCCCGCGGGGAGAGGGAGCTCGGGGACGCACGGGGACGGGTACGGAGCGCGGGGAGAAAAAAAATTTCCCTTGTTTTTTGTCCCCGTCCCCAGGGACGGGGGGGGGGACCCCGTTTTTCAAACCGCGGGGACGGGGACGGGGATGGCGGGCTGGGGTGGGAGTTTCAACAGTTCAGCACCCACTGGAGGAGGTGGACATTGTTGGCTTGGTATAGGAGTAGTTTTAGGGAGTGAAGATGTACTTTTGTTAATTGTTTTTTTAAATATTTTTTCCTAAGTAAAAATGTTTTTTTGTACCTGTTCACATTGTCTTTATTGTTGTTGTTAATCGGCTCAATTGCGTTCAAATCGATTTGCTTCATCTCGGCCATTTTCGCCATAGATTCGTTCAAATTTTGGATTTGTTCAGCCACAATTTGGCCTTTCCCCAGTCCCTTTTTGATCTCCACCACATTTTTGAACACATTGTGCACCAATTCGGCACTTTCCGAATTATTATTTTTGTCAACAATTTGTTGGTAAAAGGTACCGTTTTGCAGTTCTTTGTACATTTTGGCCAATTTCACATTGTTACCAAATTTTTTATTTTTTATGCTTGCAATTCGTTTGAAACTGGCACCCAATTTTTTTGGAAATTTCGCACTTTTTTCAGCCGAATTTTGCAGTAATTTATCATTTGAAAGTGTGTATTTCTGAAAAATAAAAGATAAATTTAATCTACAGCGGCTTTGTTTCCTTTTATTATAATCCAAAATTAAAAATTCATAAAAATAAATTAGTTTTTTTTTCTAAAAATTATAATTTTAATGTTTAACATATTTTTTTTGTGCAATGTTATATTTTTTGATTTTAATATTAAAATAAAATAAAAAGAGACTTGGTAAGTTGGATGTATGATGGGCGGAGGAGCTGTATAATGAAAATATTCATCACTGGCCAATGCATCGAACAACGGATCAGCATTATCCAACTCGCCAATCATCACCTTCAAACAATTGTGTAAATTTTCCCCTACCGTATTTCCTCTAATTATCTCCCCGGGCGGAAATTTTTCAATACTTCCCGGAGGGGGGGCGAAAATTGGAGGGGGGGGCGGAAATTAGAGGAATTAGGAGGGGTTGATAATTAGAGGAAATACGGTATTTAATTTTAAGTCCAGATTTTTACCAAACATAGGACTTACCTAATTGATTTTTTGGTATAATCAAACAAATTCGGGGTGTGCATGTGCACTTTATTATGATGTTCAGGTATCTATCTCAACATGATATTTGGGTACAGTACCTGAATCATAATTTTAACCGTACCTTTGCATCGTCGTCTTCTGCGGGAATTTGATCACCCAAAAGTTCACTCCATGATAAATTATATTCGGCAAAACATTGGGTTAAAATACCAAAAAATGCAAATAAAAATATGAGAAGTAAGAAGCTTTTCATTATAATATTCTGTATAAAAAATTCTGCAAAAAAGTAATAAAAAATAAGTATAAAAATAAAATTGCAGTGATTTTATAGTCGCAAAATCGATGTCGAATTTTACTATTTCTGCTTTTTCTAATTTTTTGTTTCCTAATCACTTGATTTTGAGAAAGGGCATTGATTTATTTAGTCATTTTGCATTTTTG
This sequence comes from Rotylenchus robustus, assembly GCA_034700465.1. Lineage (NCBI taxonomy): Eukaryota > Metazoa > Nematoda > Chromadorea > Rhabditida > Hoplolaimidae > Rotylenchus > Rotylenchus robustus. Next base: position 7,235 of record JAQIYK010000720.1, on the reverse strand, counting down.
AAATACCAAAAAATCAAATAAATAAAAGTAATATTATTTTATATGTATGTATATCATCTCTTTGTTTATATAAATTTTTAATAAACAAAACATTGGGTTAAAATACCAAAAAATGCAAATAAAACCACCGATTGGAATAACCGATTGGAATTTGCATGCCGGCGGATGGTGACCGGATTTGGAACCAAAAAGAATGCGCATGACCTCTCCATGAATTTTTCACTCCATGATAAATTATTTTTTGCCAAACATGGAATTGAAATACCAGAAAATGTGAATACCAATATGAGAAATATGAAACATTTCATTGGAATATTAAAATGAATATACTATTATATGCACACACCTATTTTATAGTAAAGTAATAAAACAAGTGGAAATTTAATTACAATTAATATAATTAATATAAAATGCAATTAACAAGTTTTTACACAATTTACAATATTATATTACTGGTAGTTAGTTAATGATGTTAATTTGAATTACGGTCAAAATCTCCGCCGGCCAAAATCTCCGCGGTCAAAATTTCCGAAGAGCAATATTAAAATTATTTTGCAGATTAAAAATAAACAAAATATGTTAATAAATTTTTTTTAAATCTATACGAAATTTCCATAAGGCAAATTTCGGAAAAAATATTTTTTAGTGTTTTAAAAAAATTTGACAAATCATAATTGGTTTTCTTTTCTTTTACGAACAAAATTTAAAATATTATTTATTTAATATATAAATTTATTTTTTTATTCTTATTATTATTAATTAAATTTTTTTTATCATTTTGGGTTGATTAAAAATTTATTTAAAAAAACCAATATAAGATCAAATACATCAAATATACATTTGTTCATTTTTCAAATGTATTTATATTTACAAAAATATTTATTTATTTTATACAATTTTTAAATTTTTAAAAATGCGACATTTTTAAATCAAAAATTATTAATTTTAATTTTTTGCGATAATTTTTAAATTAATCTAATCTAACAAAGAAATATTAAAATTTACGAAGATGTAATTTATTCTTTACAAATTGCCCAATTTTTGGTGAAGAATGGGTTATAATCTCTTTATACTAAATGGAGGTTGTCCGTAAGTATGTCAAACTTTAAATATTTGCATTCAGTTTTGGCGTTTTGTTTTCTTATATGAATTTTTATCTAACAATATAATAGAGAAAGAGGGAGGTGAGAGAGAGTGATAGAAACATAAAAAAAAACAATAAAATTTAGTGAAAGAAATTTAGAGAATAAAAATTGGAAATGTATATGGTGAGTGATGATGATGAGTGAAAATTATAATCAGAAAAAGGAGATAAAATATGTAACTGAACCCTTTTTTGTTTCCGGGGTTTTATTTTTATTATATGTAAATTGTAACTCTCTCTGATAGGCCATGCAAACGACTAATAAGGCGTGTGAAATGGAAGTGGGAAAAAACTTTTAAAAGCCCAGGTACAGTGTGTTAAATTCACTATTAGGTCGCGCTGAAAATAAACGGAAAAAAACAAGTCAAGAAAAATGAAATTAAGAGAAGAAAAACGTTTAAAACATTAAAACCCAGGCGCGGTGGTTTAAAATCACTACTAGGCTGCGCACGCGCCGAAACATGTAAAAACTTTGAATATCAAGCTAAAATGGAAATAAATGAGGAAACCTTTTAACTAAAAACCGGACGAGTTGTCATAAATTCATTACTAATTAATAGGTTGCGCACGCGCCGGAGACGCGGGAGCCAACCAAACAGAACTTAACATGGAAAAACTTAGAACATTAAGCTTAAATAAAAATGGAAATAAATTAAAATGGAAAAAAGGAAACCCTTTAACCCAGGCGAGGTGTCATAAATTCACTTCTAGGCCGCGCACGCACCGAAGGCGCGGGCGCCACCCAAAAATAGAACTATACATGTAAAAACTTTGAATATCAAGCTAAAATGGAAATAAATTAGGAAACCTTTTAACTAAAAACCAGGCGAGGTATTATAAATTCACTACTAGGCCGCGCACGCGCCGGAGGCGCGGGCGCCAACCTAACATAGTACTTAAGTACTTAACATGGATAAACTTACAACTTTAAGCTTAAATGAAAATGGAAATAAATGAGGAATGCCTATAATTAAAAACCAGGCGATGTGTCATAAATTCACTACTAGGCCGCGCACGCGCCGAAGGCGCGGGCGCCACCCAAAAATTGAACTAAACATGTAAAATCTTTGAATATCTAGCTAAAATGGAAATACATTAGGAAACCCTTTAACTAAAAACCAGGTGAGGTTTTTAGTTTAAAAAATTCACTACTAGGTCGCGCACGCGCATCAGGCGTGTGCGCTAATCAAAAATAAAACTAAACATGGAAAACCAAACTACTACGTAACAATTTGTAATTGTTTTATTTTTCAACATACCTAATTATGCGAGACTATAATTAAAATTTATTTTCAGATTTTTTAGAACGAGTGTTTTTGCGCCGCGAAGCGGCGCAAAAACGCTCGTACTTACTAAATGCGCATTTAACAAAAAATGATCGGTCAATGCAAAAGTTCATTCAGTGTTATTTCACCCCTTTGCAAAAAGGAACATAAAAATACGTCTAATTTCTTGCTGGAGAGTGGAGAGACAATTTTTAACCCCTTATAGAAAATTATCGCAAAATATAAACAAAATTTTCAAAAAATTCTGCAGAATGCCACAAAATGTTCAAAAAGGGAGTCTTGTTAGATGATTTTTGAAAAAAGTCTCTATCCCCCTCAAATTTGTTTTGTTTGAACTCAATGCGTGTGCCTTAAAAAAGCTCTCCAAATCTTTTACCAGTTTCTCCCCAAAACAGATAATTTGGGAAAAACATTTTTTATTTCCAATAAAACATTTTTTTTTGGTTTTTTTGTCTCCAAAAAAACATTTTTATGCTTGCCTTAAAATGGATTTTTGCACTAGAAAAACCTCTGAAAATATCAAATTGTTGAAAATGATCAGTGATCATATTATGTTGATAATGGGCTCATTTTCATTGTGATATTAATGGAAGATGAAGTCTATGCCGCTAGATTTGGAGCATAAAGCGAAAAGAAAAAAGAATGGATGGATGACGATGGGATGAACCCATTAGCAGGAGATCAGTGCACCGATTTGATGGTTCGAAAACACTTTTTGCCAAATAATTCATACGGGTTAATGATAGGATACGGGTTAATGGTCGATATTCAGAAAATTTGTTTGGATTTCTAAATACTGTATTTTCTCTAAATCTGTCCCCGTCCTAAATGTGACCCTCCCTCTAAATCTGTCCTTCTCCTCCCCCATATCTACCCCCCATATGTACCAAAAAATTTGCAAAAATGGGCGTTAAAAAAGCGTTTTGCTAAATAGTTTTTATTTTCCTTAAAGAATTGGCTGCTTGGGACAAAAAATGTATAAATTCCTTGAAATTTCGAATATTTTTTCGAAATGATCTAAAAATGTTAGATTGTCAAGATTTGTGTAAAAAAATATAAAAATTTCTTTTAAAAACGGGGACAGATTTAGAGGAAATACGGTATACAATAAATAATAATAATAAATTAACCTTTTTGGCTGCTGTCTCCTTGCCACCACTCTTCGTCGATTTGGCTTTGATCAGACTTTCCCGTGAACACACTGCTTGGCCCGGTCCGTCCTCCTCTTCGTCGTCCTCTTCTTCACCGCCGGCACCGAATAAATCCTTTAAAAATTCTTTTTAATTTTTATCAATTTTAATTAATTTATTTATTAAAAATTACCCCCGATTTGGCTAGGGAAGGTCGTTGTTCTTCCTCCTCCTCACCGGGACTGAACACTGGGTTTAAAACACAACGGGAACTGTCAGACTAAAGGTATTTTTTGGGTTTTATTGTTTAAATAAAATAAATTTCATTTTTTTCTTTTACATTTTGAAAAATATTTGTTTATTAACAAAGAATGCAAAAAACCTAGGATAGCGGATTTTATTTTTTAAACAGCGGAAATTATTCGATCGTAAAAAGTTTTAGATTTTGACTAATTAATATAACATATTTGACCATTTTATTCTCAAGGGAGAGAAAATGCCCTCTTCGAGGGAGGAGGAAAATAAGGGGGGGGGGGGATTTTCAAACTTTTTTTTCGATGAAAATCCGCCATCAAATTTTATGTTTTTACGACCATTCAGCAGAAAAGACACAATGAATAATGAATAACATACCCTGATATTTTTCGAGAAAAATTGACATTTTTTGGACAAAAAAGACGCTTTCCATAATACGGTATAACAGTATATATTTTTAATTTTCATTTTAATCCTCGACGTTTGACGTTAAAATGACCTTTTTCCTGCTGTCCAGCAACTGATTTTGCTGTGAACTTTGGCCCCCAGCAGTGTCTAGCAGCTGCTCCTCCAGCGCATCATAGTACACGGTGCAGGAGTGTCCCGCTGTGCCTGCAGCTGCAGTGTGACGTGCAACTTGGGCAGAAACTGCAGAGTCCGCGCTGGCCTGCTTCTTCAGCACAGGCAACACCTCGGCTGAGAAGTGATGGGCTATTGAATTTAAAAAATAAAACCTCTAAAAATTGGGTTTAAAAATTATATTTTGAATTTTTAAATTTGTATTTTTTGCAAATTTCAATTTTTTTAAACGCTTTTCTTCAAAAAAAACTCTTTATCTTGGAGTAATTTAAAGCTAAATCATTAACGTGGAAAGATTAGGGTATTTCCTCTAAATGTACCCTTCCCTCTAAATCTGACCCCCCCCCTCCCCTCCCGCTCCGTGGGGTATTGAAAAAATTCTATCCCGGGGTAGATTTAGAGGAAATACGATATAAATGAAAAATATTTTGGAAAATATATTTTATACAAAAAATTATTTGCACCAAAAAATATTATTTATACTTAATAACAGAAATTTCTTTCTTACATAAATTATTTTATTTTTTTAAAATTTAACCTCTTTTTCCGCCCGACCGGCACAACAGTGTAGTTGATGTGTTAGATCCGCTCAAACTTGGTGTCGAAACGGCAGTGTAAATAAACGAAGAGGAGGACCCTTCGCCTGTTTTTTCATCTAAATTTTTAAATATTTTTAAACATTTTAATTTTCAAAATTAACCATTATTTTTTGATGAACTGCCCAATGCAGTTGATTTGTCCGAAATCAATTGGGTTGTGGAGGCAGAATGTCCAACAACTGTTTGGCCCAGTGGTTGTGGGGTTGGCGAGCCTGAAGTTTTTCAAAAGAATTTTATATCTTTTTTCAAATTTATTAGGCAGAAAATATCAAAATATAATGTATAGTTTGAATAAAAGCTGTTAATTCCGAAGTTAACTTTCACAAATATATTGTTTAATATTTTAAAAAATATATAAAGATACAAAATAATATTTAGAAGTTCTAAAATAGTTCATGAATAAATTTATATTGTTTAGAATAGAATGTTATGGTTCCTTCTGTCCTTCTGTCCTTTACACTTTTAATTTTTGTTTACCCTTTTGAAATTAGATTGAACTGAACAAAAAATATGAATGTTATTTATAAAAATGAAATAGAAATTCACAGTATTTATAATGTTCAATTACAGTATGTTATTTCATCTCATTATAGACGCCCCCTTTTCGGAATACCTTATGGAAGGCGTCTTTAAAGGGAATAAATACATATAAAAGTATTTACGAATTCAGTGCACTTTGCAAATGCCCCTTTAAATTTTAAACCATACAAATTGTTCCTTTTTCTGCATTTTTTGCTAACAAATTCTTTTTGGGCAAAAAATGTCCTTATTTTGGCAGATTTGAAAAACTCAAATGCCCGAAGGCCCGTAATAAGGCACATATGGCTTGAGGGAAGGGGGCATTTACGTAAATGGAGCCAAAGAATGTGTTGCCACGGGGAACCGACCAACTAAAAGCACTGTTGAGGGGGGGGGGATAAATACAAAATAGCACTGAAATATACACATTATTATCCAACAAATGTACCTTTAAATCAATTTTGTACCATAAAGTGTTTTCCCAAAATGCAAATGTTAAAAACCGAAAATTTTGATAGTCTCTTTATTTATCTCTTCTTTCGAGGAAACAGGGTTAGATCTACAGGTAGGTGGCTTTACTTTTCTAAAGTTTTTTTTGTTGTTTTTTCATTATTCAAAATAAAAATAATAATAAAAATTTAAAAAAACTCTTGGACTTCCAAAATAGACCACTTCCTCTATTTTACCACCCGTTTATGAGGGTATTTGTTCTATACTATTGACCTTTTTTTATTTTATTTGCCGTGTAAGTTTTTTAAAGTTTTAAATACAAATATAACCAAATTCCTTTGAATCCATTAAAAATTGTTCAAAAAATGAAAATTTCAAAAAAAACAAATTGTTAAGTTTTTTTAATTTAATAAATTTTAGAGTTAAACAATCTGTTAGCTTCCAACTTAAAATTTTGAAAAATCTGATTATCATTTTCTTTAAATTTCGTTTTTTACTAAATACCTATTTAAAATTTTAAAATGCATTTTTTTCTATTTGTATATTTTTTCGTTTTTTACATACCATCATCGTGTCCGTTGTATTCTTCCTGATCAAATAGTTCGTCTAGTAACAGTTGTGACATTGTTCGGGAATATCACTTCTTCAAAATGTTGATATTAAATATTAACCCCAAATCGATTGTTCACCAATCAATGCAGTGGAATATAATAGAGCATAGATGTATATATTTTCTATAAAATATAAAATATAAAAACTATTTAAATAATACTCCAATTTATAAACATTTTACAAATCGATGTCTATTTATTAGTCTGTCAATTTAGAGAATCGGAGGGATGAAAATATTAATTTGGGGAAAAATTTGATCGATCACAGAACCAGTCGTAGTTTGAATGGTTAAAAAAATATATTCGCATAAAGAGAACAATATTTATTTATTTTATATTATACAGAAAAGGTGTGTAAAAATATATAAAAAATATATTTGTGAATGTGTAGAAACATGTATAAAATCAATTTTAGCATTTGTATAAATTTTGCAGTAAGAAAGTATTTGTGCTGAAAGTTTAACCATTCAATCAAATTTTTAATTATTTACCGTATTTTTTCTAATAGAACCCCCCCCCCCCCTCCAATTGAACCCAACCCCCATGGTGGTGGGAATTTGTTCTATATTTTCGAAAAAAAATTGCGTCATATAAAAATGACAAAATTGGACTAATTCCCATCAATTTTCAGTGTTTCGATGAAAATTTTTGTAAAAATTGTC
>JAQIYK010000719.1:0-12466 GCA_034700465.1 Rotylenchus robustus | reverse complement strand
CTGCACTCACCACACTCCCCTTTCCTCATAAACAAGAGGAAGGCGTTAGTTTTGCTAAACAAAACTAACTTTCGTGTTGAAACACTTAATCTCCGCGTGATTTTACATCACAATTGCAATGGAATTCTTCTCTTCATTTTCCAACCAATCACCATCGAGATAGACGGAATGCCACGCCCACTCCGCCTCTTCCCTTCTTCGATGGGTATAAATACCCCTGAATTTCCCATTTTTCCTCAGTCGTTTGACTTTCAGTAGTACCTTTGTCACTGAACTTAGTTCACATTATGCTCTCTAGCGATTTAACAATTGTGGCACCCGTTGAGGGTGGCCGAGCTATGACGGGTGTGCGCGGAGTGCGCCCCCGAATGATTAGTGAGTCCCAAACGGCTAACCTTTCCCTTCCCCCTATCGAGCAGCACTGCGTGCGTAAAGACCATAAACTCAAACCAAAATCTGCGATACAGCGGTATCTTGATTCCATTAAGCCTAACTTGATGAGTCTCAAATCCGCTCGCAAGAGCAAAGCCGTAGTTCCAGCGAGTGACGACATCGACGGGTCCGGATTCGTTCCCCCCAATGAGTCTAAACTCTATTTCCATATCGAGCGAAAGCTCTTGCATGGCCTTCACAACGTGACCCTAAACCAAGAGTCATACGAGATCGGGCGAAAACCCATCTCTATGTTTTACGACGGGTCAGATCATAGCATGGTCGCTCACCCTAAGTTTCATCACAACGTGATAATAAACCAAGAGTCCCTCGAGAACGGGCGCCAGCCCTTCTCTAAACTTAAGGAAGGGATCTGCCATAACATGGCATACGACCAAGAGTCATACGAGAGCGGACGAAAGTCCTTCTCTATGCCACTCGATGAGTTTCATCACAACGTAATAATCGGGCAAAAGCTCTTAATCGGATCACCAAAAGTCATCCTAGAGCGCCCAGTGGGGGCAAATACCACAAACAACTTAGCTTCAGATGAATATCCATCAGATATTCTATCTTATTCACTCTCCTCAGCGCGGGAGAACGATAATGATCTTCGACCGCAAACTTTAGGCAACGCCTGCGACGTTGGCGAAAACGATCTATCGATATCCTCTGGGTACCAGCACATTTGCTGCGCTAGCGTTGGACAAAGTTTAGGTCTGCCTAATCTTAACGCTGTGGAGGACGGGGAGACCCTAATCTACATGCTAAGATCCACATCTGATGGATACGGACCTCATGGGCCCAGCCCGTATCCAGAAGATTCCAACGTCAGTCCAAGTCTGACTTACATACCCGTATAAACATCATTACTTGGATCTTCTGTTGAGAATTTTATTAATGACTCATTGGTGAGCCCCCATACTCCTCGGTGCGCTCATACCAACTACGGATGCACTCCATCTCGTAGCCCCGACAAAACCAGTCATAATATTACTATATTAAACGGTGCTAGGTCGTTTAAAAAAACCGCCATTTAACTCTAAAATGCCAAAACATAGATTCAATAACCGGTTTTTGGCTAAACCAATTACCAGAATAGATGTTCCAGCCAATTTTATACTTGTGGCCAAATAATCAGAACATTTGAAAGTTTGTAACATTGCCAAAACATGATTAGAACATTTTTCCTAAGTTTTACATGACTTTAATGCACGAATCATGTTTTGGCCATGTTACAAACATTCAAATGTTCTGATTTTTTGCCCATGAACCATGAATACAAAACAGGGTGGAGAAATTATTCCGACAATTGGCCAAAAACCTGTTTTTGAACCTATGTTTTGGCATTTTCGAGTTAAATGGCGGGTTTTTTAACGCCCTAAGTGGTGGTTTTTTTTAACATCATAGCACCATATTAAACTCTGGTTCGGTTTATAACTTAATCACTATTTTATGACTGCAAGTTTTAATCAAATTTTTAATTGAACTTTTCTGAACTCCGGTCAGAGCCCAAGGTTTATACCCAATTGAAGTCCAGTTCAAGTTCAATATCCATTTTTCAAAATCATTCAGCTCCAATTTTAAGGAGATAAAATCTAAAAATCAAACAATTTAAAACTTAAATCGAAATTTTCAAAGTTAATACTTTTTGGCAAAATAATAATTAGTGCAATTAACAATTAACATAAAAATAAATTAATAAAACAGGGACAACGAAAGTGTGAGTAGCAAAAATAAAATAACAACGTGAGCAGACTTTTGAAACCCTACAGCGAAGTTGTTTGATCTAACAAAGCATAACTGAAATTTAAAAAATATTTTATTAAATTTATTTTTCAAAATTTTAATTTTATTAAATTACCCTTTTCAATTCCACTTCACCACCAGACACTGATCTTGGCCAGAGAAATTGACGAAAAGTGTTCATAGCACATTTTTCGTTGCATCCAATAGTAACCATTGGCTCTAACAGTTGATGTCGTCGATAAAACATCTAAAAATATAATTTCAAAAATAATTGGAAAATTTTTGGATTTATATTTTCTGAATATAATTTCCAAAAATTTCAATTTTTGGTTTTTTTGTGAATTTGTTTGGAAAATTTTAATTTTTTTGGATGTTTTTTGGATTCAAAAATTTAATACACTTTAATTTTTTTGTTATTATAAACTTATATTTTTCAAAGATAAACCAAAAGATAAAAATATTATAAAATAGTGGAAAATATTTTTATCAAACAAAAATTGGTTGTTATCGATTGTAAATTAGAATGCAATTTTAACTCAATGTATATTTAATCTTAATTTTTAAACTTTTATTAACTCCAACTATTATTATTATTATTTTAATAATTAAATTTCAATTTTCACCTTCACCAAAAAGTTTTCAGATCCATTATTTTGCTCCGCATATAGCTCAACAATGACACATGCGGCATATGGGGGAATGTCAAGCACATTTTGGGGAGTTTGGATATTCAGCGCCGATAACAGACCCAACAAGGTGGAGTGGTGCTAAAATATCCAAAAAATAAATTAGCGATAAAGCTCAAAATTGGGCTTCAAGCTCGAGATTGAACTTCAAGCTCAAGAGATTGGGCTTCAAGCTCGAGATTGAACTTCAAGCTCAAGAGATTGGACTAGATTGGGCTTAAAGCTCAAGAGATTGGGCTTCAAGCTCAAGAGATTGGGCTTCAAGCTCAAGAGATTGGGCTTCAAGCTTGAGATTGGACTTCAAGCTCAAGAGATTGGGCTTCAAGCTCAAGAGATTTGGCTTCAAGCTCGAGATTGAAACTTTGAATTTAATATTCAAGATTCAGTCCGAGACTTGAAAATGAGTGTCAAAATTGAGACTGGAATTAAAGGAAATCGTATATATCTCTATATTTATTATTGTAATATATTTTAGCTATCTAGAGAACAAAATTTCAAAAAAATTAATCAATAAATAAAATTAATTAATAAAAAATAAATTCAAAACAACAACATTCAACAATAACACATCAACATTCAACATTCATTAAAGTTTAAAATTAATTAATTAATTATTTTTTATTTTTTCATCTATTTTTTCATTTTTTAGATTTAATTATTTATTTAATTTTTTGAATTCTTATATTTTTTGAATTCAAGTCTAAGATTTTAAATTAAAATAGGAATTATTTTTTATATATTTTTTATAATATTTTTTAATAATTTTCCTTTAATTTCTAAATAATTTTACCGATGAATATAACATCATTTTGCTGCTTTCGATTCTTTTGTTTCCGCTTGCAATTTGATCAATACGATTTAATAAATCGTGCAACAATACGCCTAAAATTATATTGTTAAAATTATTATTTAAAAATAAATAATATTTGGATAAATTAAAGGAAGCAATTTATATAAATATAAAAATAAAAACTCATGACATTTTATCGTCCAAAATTTTCCTTTTTTCGCTAAATAATATTTTTTGGTGAAAAAAATTGGGCGCTAAAAATTGGCATGTTATTTGTTATTTTATTTAAATTTTATAATGTGATCAATTATTAATTTTTTGTAAACAATTGAGATGTGATGAGGTTAAAATCTTAAAATTAGAGAAAAACGACAACTAAACTATTAACTGCTATTATGTATGACATTGTCAATTGCTTTTTTTTTATTAATTTTTTTGTAGACTTGTATTACCAATAATTCTTTTTACTAACATTAAATAACAATTTTAAAATAATTTAAAAATTGGTGAAATAATACTTTTTGTAATTTTTGACTTGCCTGCATACAAATGTATGATCTCCTCATTTCCGTTATAGTTCAGATAGTAGCTTTGTCTGTCCATTTCATTAATTACACCAATTGTTGTTTGGTTCCCATATTCTGGCCACCTTTTAAGCACCCATTTCGGTTGCGGCAAATTATGTTTAATCTATGAATACACAATAAATTCCATTATCATTTTGTTTGGAATTAAACATTTTTTGGATTTTGGTTTTGTTAATTTTTTGCAAATATATAATTTAACACTTTATGATAATTTTCCATTTCTTGAAATGTAAAATATTTAAATAGTTGTACTTCTGGCATTATTTCGGTTAGTTTGGTCAATTGGTGCATTTTCACTGATTCATTTTTTGGAATTCCCAAATGGGGTCGAACAAAATCCACCACATTCTTGTAGGTCTCCAACAATTTTGTGTTGGTTTCTTCTAGAACGGTGTTCCGCAATTCACGATAGCGTGGACATGGAAATCCGGATGGCCGAAGAATCTGTTAATTTTGAATTCAATTATCATCATTATTTTTATTAATAATAAAAAAATACAAAACAAAATATTTTTTAATAAAATTTCAATTCAAACAATATGTTTTTTTAATAAAATTTCAATTCAAAAAATTAATGATTTTAGAAAAATGAATATTCAAGAAAAAGCTTCGAGGAAAATAATTTTCAGCGAAATTAAAATTTTCAAAAAATAAAACAAATTAATTTATTAAAAATTGAAAAATTCAACAAAATCAAATTTTTATTATTTATTTTATTTTCAATTTTTAAATATAATTTAATTTATAAAAATGTTTTTTTTTTTAATTTACAGGATCATTTTTAGTGTCCCTCGTGGCATGGATTGCAATTGGCGACCAATTAATTTTGGCATCGAATTGATCTTGAGCAGAATTTGGCGGAAACATTCCACTCAACAACGCTTCAGCACTTTCAAGGGCACGATCCTCATCAGATGATCGGATTTTTATCTAAAAACTCAATTTTTTTTTGTTTTTTAAATTTTTCGGAAATTTTTAAAATGCGTCAAAATTTCATAATAAAAAATCTTTATAAAAAATAACTTTGGATGTTATTATAATAAAAAAAAAATTAAATTAACATTTAAAAATTTAAAATATTTTTACTTCCTTTTTGTTGAAATTGGCATCAATGAAATCAGCACCAACGTATCGCTTCCTCAAAAATTGACCAAGCTCTTCCAATTGTCTCATACCTTCCTGATCAAAAATAAATATTTATTTATTTGATTAAAAATGATAAATAATTAATCAATAAATTAATAATATTAATAATTAATAATTATCATAATTAATAGTTAATTTGATTTTAATTAATTAAAAATTAAATATTTTACAGCTGTCAGTTGTCCCCATCCTCTAGGCCATTTGCTTACATCTGTAAGGAATTGATAAATGAAAAGCCAAAATTATTTTTTAATATTTAATTTTAAATATCAACTTTTTGTTGGTCTAAGATTTTACTCATATCATCTTAAACTCTGCTTTTATTTTTTTTTATTCAAACATTGTAAAATCCAATTTTTCAAAATTAAACATTTGGATTAATTGAATTTCAAACTCTCATTTGAAAAAATTAAAAAATTCTAAATTTTTAATTTTTATATTTTTAAATAAATAAATAATACCATTCTGATCGGATGGGTAAGGCATTTCTTCAGGTGCCCGGTCTCCGTGTCGCCAAATTGCTTGTACATATCGTAATTTTTCTGCATCCGAAAAGCAACAAAATAATTTAAAAAAATAAATTAATGCCAATAAACGCATTTTCTGAATAATAAAATATTTTACAATATTTAGTTTTATTAATTATAAAAAATAGCTAAAAATAATATACTAAAATTTAATATTATTATTTTATTAACGTTTTTCTTAATTGTAAACAAATTTAAATAAAAAAAAGTGATTGAAATTAAATTACGGTATCAAAAATAATTTATAAAAATAAAAAATATTTTTAAATATAATTTATAAAATTTTTAAATTAAAATTAATTTATTAAATTTAAAATATTTTTAAATATAATTTTTAACATTTAATTCATTATGCTAAATTATATATAATATAAATAATTATTTTCATAATTAATTTATAATTATTTAACTAGGAAATATTTTTTCAATTAAAAATATACCAAATTAATATTATCCCACACAAAAAGTTAATTAACATTAAAATCAAGCATAATCACTTTTCTTTTTTTTTATTTAATCAACTTACGGTCGCATTTTCCTATTAGCAAAATGGTTGTCATTTTTCGATATATTCTCGCATTATTTTATTCTCATTAAATCGATTAATGTAGCAAAAATTAATTTTATTGTTAATTTCTGTTATCAATTCTTTTATTAATTCGGTTGTTTTCTGCAAAAATTTACAAGCAAAAATTTGTAAATGAACCGATAATAACATAAGAAAAATGATCAAATAACACAAAAATTTAAAAATATATATTCAAAAATACAAATAATTATAAAATATATTATAAAGAGTGCAAAAATATTATTAAATGATGTTTAATATATACTGGACATCTCTACAAATATAGGATATGAAAAATAGATACCTAAATTAAATTGGAAAATTTTTGCAATAGCCCAATGCTAAATATTAATAGAGTTGGGAACTCGAGTAGGCGGTGATGACTGATGTAGAGATAGAAACCAGATTTATAGGCATAAAGTTTATTTTTAGCTTAGTTTTTTTTGCTTACTTAATTGTCTGAATAATCTGAAATTTGGTGAGATGGTAGGGCTTGATAGGGGAAGATGTACTGAAAATTTCATAAAAATTGGACATTTTAAACCATTTTTCAAAAAATAAACTTAAAAAATGCTCAAGTTTATATTTTATATGCCTAAAAATCCGGTCTCTGCTGATGATTAGACAAAGCGATAAAGCGGGACAATGGAAGAATTTCACGGGGTATGAAGCAAAGAAGGGGACGGTGTGCAAAAAGAGCAAATTCGCATAAATTTGATTTTGTGGCAAAACGCCAAAAATGTATGATCTATTTGGCACGATTTTGAAATTGGCACTTTTTTTTATTAAAACAAAAAGGAGGAAAGTGGAAATGGAAAGTCATTAGTTTTGCAAAAAAAAGTGTAAAAATAAAGGGACTTTTGGATGTGCCTATTAGTGTTTCAGTATATCATAGCATACCGTATTCCCAGGGTCTCAAAAAATTTTGATTTTTGGAACCGAAAATGGTGCCGACTGTAATTTTACGGCAAAAGGACGGCAGACATTTTTTTCTCTCGCAGTTAACACCGAATTTGGTGTTTTAAAAATTGTGGTGCACCGAAAACGGTGCAACCGGATTTTTCGGCTCGAAGCTGTCAAAACAATCCCGGCACCGTTAACGGCACCGGATACGGTGCCGTAAAAATCCGTGACCAGTCACGGAAAATCACGTGAATTTCACGTTCCACAATCACGCAAATCGAAGTTATGGACGGACTGTGCAAAATGCAAAAATTACGTGAACTTCGTGACCACTCACGGCAACTCCGTGAATGAGACGCCCCCGCGCGACTTGCAGTCACGGGAGGACTTGCGTTACAACCCGCTTACCCATGACCTAAACACACCGGCGGGTCGGTAATGGTAATAATTATTTGATGGCTTAGTGGTGTCGGGTTAGATCGGAAGGTTAGTCCGAAAATTGTTAGGTCCGGAGTGTCGGGTCCGATGCCGGCCGACGAACGGCACCGAAAAGTGGTCCGAGACCCAAATCACGGCACTGTGCTCGGCACTTTTTACCGCAAACGGACCGAACCTTGAGACCCTGGGTTTCCTTTTATTTGATCAAAAGACAATTTTTCCCCTTTTCCCGAAAAATTTCCCACTGAAAAATAAAGCACCCCCCCCCCGTTTTATTTAAACGCTCTCTAATAGAGTCCCCTCCCCCGGGGATATTGAAAAAGAGTCCCACGGGCTTCTATTAGAGAAAATACGGTATTTATATATTATATATTATATACGTCAATTATTTTCTTAAATAGTTCTCAAATAAAACACATTAAATTTTATGAAGAAAGAAAAACTTTATTATGTGAAAATTATCCAAACATCAAAGACAAATTTTATAAAATTTTTTGATATTTAATTTTTTCAATTTTTCAAATTGACCCACCAAAATTTGTTTTCGTTTGCATCATAAGTACATTTTCCCTAATAATCAAAAAACCATGATATTGGCAAATTTGATAAGACAAATGAAAACGGAGATAAAACCAAAAACAAACGTCTACAAACTCTTCATTGCAATTTCACTCAAATATTTTAAAGCGTTTTTTGAATGATATTTTTCCCGCCATATGATCAAGAAAATGAGTCACCCATTTACAAAAATTCGATAAACAATTTTACCCCCTTTAAAATTTATTTAAATATTTATTTTTGCTGTGCATTGCACGTCCGCTAATTTTTCTTTGTAAATTACAACATTTTTTTATTACACAAAATATAATTACCCATTTATAGATAATTTTTTTATGTTTTCTATAAACATAGATTTCTTCCCCAGTCTATGAATTATTATTTTTTCTTATTAGAAAGTTCTTCTTTTTTAATTTTTTGATGAATCCCATCAGGGTTGCCGAGGTAAATCCGAAACTCGGACTTTTTCTCAAACCGAAACCCGACCCGAGAAATTTGGGCCAACCCGACCCGAAACCCTATATTTTTCGTAAGAATAATTTAAAAAATTTGACAAAAGAACGTTGAAAACTTTTTGCCAACTCGCGGCAACCCTAATACCCATCATGGTACAGTAGCTGGCCTTTATTTTTTACAGTATACTGCCTTTTAGTTTTTCTTGCTTCAATACCGTTTTTGCCGAAATATCGAAAATCGATCACCGATCAGCCGATCAATGCCCGGATCGATCAGTATTTGTATTTATATACTTTTAATATCGGCTTTAAAACAGAATATTGTACCCGAATACGAATATTATAAACATTTTGCACACTTTTTATTTTCTTTACATTTTCTATACAACAGTAATTCCACACATTTTTTTGTTTATCCAAAAAGGCAAAAAATCCATTCGAATGTATTATTTTCCGCTTTCGCTCAATATTCATATAAATAAGAGCAACCAAATCAAATGCAAAAGGAAAAGAGAAAAAGATAAGAAAAATGTGATGAGAAACCATCTCCATAAAGTGTAAATGTTACTTATAAAAGAAAAATAAATGTTTATAAAACATTCTTTATCCTAAATCTGATTTTTATATCCAAAATTTAACACTAGTTGCAAATACGCCACTTTTGGGAAAAAATCAAAAAAAATTTTTTTGTCATTTTTGTCAGCTTCATACAATACTAACAATATTTCCATTGTTTTTTGTGTGCTTAAAATTTGGTTTTAAACAGTGTTGCGCCGGCTCCGGGCTCCGTTGCTGAGCCACAGCCAAAATTTGAAAAAGCTGGAGCCAGAGCCAAGAATTTCGAGGCCGGAGCCGCTCCGCCGGAGTTGGGCTTCGGCAAAAAAGATTTTTTGACTCAAAAACGGTCAAAAAAAAATAATTTTTTAGACAATATCAAATTTTTCGCTCGAAACTAATCCATAAATGCATTTTTTGCTTAAAAAATAGCTCAAAAATGCTTTTTTTCTCACAATTTTTGGCTAAAAAATGTAACATTTTTGGCTAAAAAATCAAATTTTTATCGAATCAAATAAAACCACTTAAAAAGTACTTTTAAACCATTTTTAAACACATTTAGGTCATTTCAGGCCGTTTTAGGACTTTTTTGACACAAAAATGACAAAAACAATTTTTCCCAAAAATTACTTTCAAAATTCAAACTTAAATACTTGCAACAAACAAAAATTGATTATTTATCAATAATTTTATTGAATAATATGTGCTTATATGTATATTTTTTGTTGTTATTTTTAAGAAAAATTTGAATGATTATATAAATTTCAACTAATAAAATCGGATTACAAAAACATAATATGTATTTAAAAAAATCAAAATTTGATTTGCTGAACCATATAGGTATGTACGCTCTAAATTTTTCTATTTTATACAATTTTTTGATTTTATAAATTTTGTAATTTATTTGTTTTTTTAATATTTTTAATATTATTTTTTGATTTTTTTAATTGTTCAATAAAAAAGATTTAAATTATGCGATTGCGTTGTTTGGTTTTGTGTTCTTTTTTCCTGATTTCGTGGGCTTTTGGCGCAAACAACAATGTTTGGGAGGAGGACGAAGAAAAAAGTTGGGCGAAACTATCGGCGAAACAGGAAGAGGAGGAGGAGGAGGAGTTGCTGAGCTTGGAAGACACTGAAAATGAACAGTAAGTTTCCATTTAAATTTAAATTATAGGTAAATTTTAATTTTTTTTGTATAAATTTAAAAATTGAACATAAATAAAAAATAAAGTAAAAAATTTTAAATAATTTATTTTCTCTGATGTATCAGTCGAATTTTTAGAAAATGGAAAATGTACACTTTGATTGAGCAATAAATAGCCCACTTTTTAGGTACCGTATTTCCTCTAAAAAGTCCCTCGGGGGAGATATTTTTCAACCCCCCTCCGAGAGGGGGAGTTTTTAGAGGGGGAATTTAGAGGGGAGGGGGACTTATATTTCAACCCAAAAATTTTGGGGAAAAATTTCGAAAAAATTGATGTTTTTTGAAAAAATTTCAAGAAATTTTCAATTTTTTTCTCTGAAAAATGGTACAAAACAGCATTTTTTCGTTTATAAATAGCAAATTTCGTTAAAAAACACGAAAATTCACTATAAAAATTCATATTTTATGGAAACTTTTATAAAAAAACACCCCCAAGAAAAAAATCCCCATTGAAGGGGGGGGGGAGTTTTTAGAGGAAATACGGTATCTAGCTTTATTTTTTAAATTATGACCGTCATCCGCTGCAATAAATAACAAAACAAAAAAACATGCCTTCTTTTGAATTAGCATAGCAGTGTTTGACAAGGATCACCAACTCATTTGTGCAACTACAGTCATTATCTAAATTGAAAGTGTTATTTTGCTGTTGTTATATGTATTATTAATGAAGGGATTGACTTTTTTGCTGTTCTTATTAATGACCCAGGGTCCAAAAGTTTTTCACCGCAAACGATGTCGAAAATTTTTTTCGACAAAAGATCGGAAAGTCAAAAAAAAACACCTACGCGCTTACCTTGACGGAGGACCGATAACTTAGCCGAAAATCGCCTCCTTATATGTGTGTTAAAGGTAATTCTTGAAATCAGTTAATTCATAAATTACCTAGGTAATTCTTGAAATTTAAGAATTAACTGGTTGAGCCAGGTAATTCATGAAATACCTAGGTAAGTAATTCTTAAAAAAGTTTTGTGTTTTACGTTCGAAAAAGTTGGAAAAAGTTGGGAAGGGAAAAGAGTAAGTTCGAAAAGGTTGGAAGAAGGAAAAGTAAGTTAGAAAAAGTTGGGGAGAGGAAAAGTAAGTTGGAAAAGGTCGGAGAGGGGGAAAGTAAGTTGGAAAAGGTCGAAGAGGGAAAAAGTAATTTGGAAAAAGTTAAAGTACGCGCGAAGCAACGTTAAAAAGTCAACTCAACTACCCCAGCCGCTGTTATATTTTTTAAAGCAGTTGTATTAGTACCATCGATGGCAATTGCTGATGTGCGCGGCCCTGGCCCAAATCTCATCTCCTCCACATCCATCTCGTAATGCACCATTTTGCCACCACCACTTTTTTGCTGTTCTCCCATTTCTTCAAATCGTTCTTTGGGCCGCTGATACTAAACAATAAATAGAGAAAATATTTGTTAGCACAAAATTACCATAATTTTTGCAAAAAAATCCAGACCAGGAGAGTAGTCAAAAAAATGTCTTGGTAGAAAATTTTTTGCTCTCCTCGAAGGCCAAACACCGTGCTTATTTGGATCACAATAATCCTTTTCGCGGAACACATCCAGAACATGCCGATCGCGGGTAGAAAATTGTAGCAAATGACTAGATATTAAAATTTCAATTATTAGGGTAGATGTGCATCAAAGGCCCCAGGCTCAAAACAGGCTGTGCTCAAAACCGGGCCGAATCGGGCCGGGCCGAAAAAAATTGGGCCCGAAAAAATCGGGCCGAGAAAACGTCGGCCCGATCTCAGCCCTGGCTCAAAACCGCATAAAAACCAGTGTTGCGCCGGCCATGGGCTCCGGAGCTGGAGCCGGAGCCAAAAAAATTCGGGGTCGGAGCCGCTCCGGAGCCAGCTCCGGCAAATTGAAAATTTTACTTTTT